>MU715005.1:3735-22635 GCA_026770625.1 Nicotiana glauca
GGGAGAATGGGAGACACGAGACTTAAAGCTCATACCGTACCGGCAATGCTTGCATGAACTTTGTCAACGATTTCAGTCAATAGACTTCAGAAACATTCCAAGGATTCATAATGAAGTTGCTGATGCTTTGGCCATTTTGGCGTCAATGTTGCATCATCCAGATAAGGCTTATGTGGACCCGTTACAGATTCAGGTCCGAGATCAGCATGCCTATTATAATACGGTGGAAGAAGAGCTTGATGGTGAGCCATGGTTTCATGATATCAAAGAATACCTCAGAATTGGAGTATATCCGGCACAGGCCACGGGGGATCAAAAAAGAGCTATTAGACGTTTGGCAAGTGGATTTTTCTTCAGTGGAGGAGTTTTGTACAAAAGAACTCCAGATCTTGGTTTATTGAGGTGCATGGATGCTAAAAAGGCTACAGTTATCATGACCGAGGTACACACGGGAGTTTGTGGACCTCATATGAGCGGGTATGTGTTGGCAAAGAAGATTTTCCGAGCAGGTTATTACTAGCTTACTATGAAACGAGATTGTATCAATTTTGTGCGCAAGTGTCATCAATGACAAGTACATGGAGATTTGATCCATTCTCCACTATCTGAGTTGCATACAATGTCGGCACTATGGCCCTTCGTTGCTTAGGGGATGGATTTCATTGGGCCGATCGAGCCAGCAACATCTAATGGGCATAGGTTTATTCTAGTAGCCATTGATTACTTCACTAAGTGGGTTGAAGCGAAAACTTTCAAATCAGTGACCAAGAAGGCAGTTATCGATTTTGTGCATTCAAATATCATTTGTCGGTTTGAAATTTCGAAGGTGATTATCACAGATAATGGTGCCAATCTTAATAGCCATCTGATGGCGGATACATGTCAGAAGTTTAAGATCATGCACCGCAATTCTACCCCATATCGTCCTAAGGAGAATGGAGCAGTTGAGGCATCTAATAAGAACATCAAGAAAATACTTTGGAAAATGGTGGAAAGATCCAGGCAGTGGCATGAAAAGTTACCTTTCACTCTGTTAGGATACCGTACTACTGTTCGTACTTCAGTAGGGGCGGCTCCTTATTCATTGGTGTATGGTACGGAGGCAATGATACCTGTAGAAGTTGAAATACCCTCCCTGCGGATTATTGCTGAAGCAGAAATTGATGATGATGAGTGGGTCAAAGCCTGTTTGGAACAATTGAGCTTGATTGATGAAAAAAGATTGGTAGCAGTATGTCATGGACAGTTGTACCAACAGAGAATGGCAAGAGCTTATAACAAGAAAGTACGTCCGCGGAAATTTGAAGTAGGACAATTGGTATGAGGCGTATCTTACCTCACTAGGCTGAAGCAAAAGGAAAGTTCTCTCCTAACTGGCAAGGGCCGTTTGTTGTAACACGAGTGTTGTCCAATGGTGCATTGTATCTAACAGATGTGGAAGGAAAATGTGTAGAAATGGCTATCAACTGTGATGCAGTCAAAAGATATTATGCATGATTTCTTTATCTTTATGTACCTGATTGTATTTGGCATGTTTTAAGATTGAAATGATGAAGGCATTTTGTTTTGCTATCCAAACACTTTATCCTTTGTTATCCCTTTTGAGCCCTGTTATATTTTTCTTTCGTAGCCCTCTTTTGGAATCAACAACAAAATTTAAGAACCCGAGCAGGGAAATTAAGTGGAGAAACAGGATAAACACAGTGGAAAAAAAAGGAAAAGAAAAGAAAAGAAAGAAAAGAAAAGAGAAAGAAAAGAAAAAGAAAAAGAAAAGAAAAGAAAGAAAAGAAAAGAAAAAGAAAAAGAAGAAAATAAAGAAAAGAAAAGAAAGAAAAGAAATGAAAAGAAAAGAAGAATGGAAGAAAAGAAACATCGCAACAATGAAGCGATTTTATGAAAACTGAACTACGTTTGACTTGATCCCAAAAGGGTACGCAGGCAGCCTCACTGAGGTTCAGTCACAACAAAAGAAAAATCCAAGAATCCCCAAGAATGAAACTGGGGCAGAAGTTATGGTTGTTGCAAGAGATATGATTCCGAAGGTTGTAATTTTTGAACCCACGTGTGAATCATTTTGAGCCTTTATACCCTTCTTTCTAAAGCTATCCAAAAGCCACATTACGGTCTAAAGAAAGACCTTCTGATCAATTTTAAGAAACGCCAGTACAAGCAGGTAAGGTGATTCATGTTGTGGACAACACTCTGGTACCAGAAAGAAAAATAATAAAATGAGAGAGTCTTATTGTTGAAAACCCTCACGGGCACCATAAGGCGAAGTGAGCTTGAGAGATATTGAAAATGAAAGAGTCTTATTGGTGAAAACACTCACGGGCACCGTAAGGCGAAAGTGAGTTTTCTGATTGGACAAATGAAGGAAGTATGGGGTTGAAAAGTGTTTAAAACATGGCAAAACAAGCGAGGTTTGGGTTTTGGCAAAAATCGAATTGTAGAAGTATGGAACAACAAATGTGGCAATTGACAGTTGATTGGTTGAACAGACTAGGTTGGTTAATCCAAAATACATGGCATGATTAGTGGAATCAGCTTTTCCACTCAGATAAGTCCTATCCTTCTTCTCTTCATTACAACTCATTCATTTTCAAAGTCTTTATATCCTCAAAACCTTCAAGGTCATTGCATTTCATTCTTTTGAAGTCTGTCTATAAGAAGTTTCAGTGTAAGTTTAATTCAAAACAAAAGAAGGATGTCTAGGCTAACTACCAGTTGCCCATTTGTATGGCATGACGAGATTGGGACACATCAAAAGAAAGCAAAGCATAAAGGACCAATGGAAATCCCGTCAGTAGGGTAATCCGATAAATGTGAGGGAGAAGCAAAGTTTCACAAGAAGGGAACAGAAACACCAAAACAGTAATACAAGATAAAACATTTGGGTCATCAAGATCAGAGGGTTAAAAGTCAACCGGGAAATCATGGCAAGTCAAAGCAAGTCCAAAGAAGCAAGTCAGAGCAAAGTCAGAAGCGGGAGCATGTCCAACAAGAATGCCTGCAGCTAACCACCATTTTATATTAACAAATCTTTCTTTGATTAAAATAGGGGCAGAAAGAATTTTTCTTTGTAAGCAGGAGCCCACCTGAAGAATAAGGGAATATCTTTTCAAAATCAGCAAACAGGATCCCACCTGAAGAATAAGGGAATATCTTTCAAATTCAGCAAGCAGGAGCCCACCTGAAGAATAAGGGAATATATCTTTCAAAATTCAGCAAGCAGGCACCCTCCTAAAGAACAAGGGAATCCATTTCAAGTTTCAGAAGCAGGCACCCACCTGGAAAATAAGGGAAGTATAATCCAAATTTTAGCCTTTAATTTTAATATCTGATAACATGATGTGCCTAGTCACCATAATGGGGCAGAAAATTTTTTGTGTTTGTCTGTTTTGTTGCAATCAGGAGCCCACCTGTAGAACAAGGAAATACTTTTCAAGCATCGCAAGCAGGAGCCCACCTGGAAAACAAGGGAATACTTTTCAAGTATCGCAATCAGGAGCCCACCTGGAGAACAAGGGAATACTTTTCCAGCAATCGTAAGCAGGAGCCCACCTGAAGAATGGACACATATTTCAAATTATAGCAATCAAGCAACATCAGGAGGAATGGCAAAATATTGCCAAGGCAACAACAAGAATTCCATTGGAAGAATACAAGATACAAGTTCAAGGCAACATAGGATTTTTTTGTAACTCATAGATCATAGCTTAGGCTAGCTTCTTTTTATCTTGATACGGTGTAATAAGGGGGTCAACGAGCAGTAACAACAGCAACAACAGTGAAATCACAGCTCCTGGTAGTCTCAGCTACCAGACATTCCTGAACTACACTGACCTGATTCCCGTTTAGCCCGGGATATGTAGGCAGCCTCTGAAGCAGGGTGCGGTCAACTCTTTCAAAATGCTCCACACGGAATATGCGAACGGGAAAAAATCTCTCATTTTCTCTCACTTGTCTTTGCACGAAAACTCTTTGTGTTTCCGGGCAAAGAAGGGCAGCTATGAGCACGTGATTTTTTCCCTAAGCAAATTATTCCAAAAGATTCAAATGAAATAATTTTACAATTTTTATGAATTTTGTTACATTTTTGTGTTAATTGGTTGCATAATAATTCATATTAAAAAAATACAAAAAAATATGTATTTGCATTAGGAATTTAATTTCACATTTTAGTATTAAGTAGGTATTAATTCATTTTAGAACAATTTAAAGAAAATCACAAAAAAAAGTTCTTAGGTAATTTTAATTGATAATTTTTGCATTCATTTTAAAAAAAATTTTTAGGAGTTAAATGATGTAATTAGATTTTTTGGCTTAATTTTAGAAAAATACAAAACAAAATACAACAATACAAAAAATGAAAACAATTATAAAAAGACAAAAGAAATGAAAAGAAGAAAAACAAAAGGAATATACAAAAATCGGATTGCCCAGTTCTTTGGGCCAGAATTAAGATAGAAAAACTTAGGCCCAAATCATTTACCAGCCGTGCACCAGCCCAAGTCTGACCTAGTTCGGTCCAAAATATCAAACGACACCATTTTAAATAATGATCAAATGATCTTGGCCATCCATTCACTTCCATCCAACGGTCCCGGATTAATACATAAAATTACATAAAACATTCCAAATATCCTTAACACTAAAATCATAAAAATCTTCCTCGTATACTCCTCCTCTGCGGCCGACCTCGCCGGAACCCCCGTCGGCGGGAAACACAACCTACACCAATACTCCTCAAATTCACATCAGGAACTCCCCAGATCATCCTCTTCCCATTCCCGCCTTTGATTTAGCTTGAATCCTAGTCTAACCCCTCGAACAGAGGCATTTCCTTCGCCGGAACCCTACCACCGGCGAACATTACTTACTCCAATGACCACCAGAAAAATACCATAGTTTCCCCATGAGTCCCTCTTCCCATTCCCACTTGTAGTTTTCTTCGAGTCTTGCCGGAAAACTTCGAATCTTGATTTTAAGTTTTCTATCCAAGATTCAAAGTATGCCAAAAATCTCCAAAATAACACCCTAGACTCGCCTAAGCCTCCTCTACCCAAACCCCATACCCATTTGCTTCAAACCTGCCTGAAACTCCACGAATTTGTTTTTCTGGTCAAGAACCCTAACTCAATTCTTGGGGATTCTTGACCGTAATATCCATAATTATGTGTTTTCTTTTGCAAAACACACCATTAGGGATGTTACGGATCAAGAATCCTAGAGGATTCAAACAACCATGGCCGGCCGGAGCTTTCTTCGCCTCTGTAAGTTCTATCTTTTATAAAATCCATAAAAATCTCTTATGAACCTGTTTTAGTTAAATTTAACTTGTTTAATTTCTGTTCCTTTATTTCTTTTATTTTTCTGATTCTGGCTTGATTTCAATTAATAAATAGCCCAAGTATTAAAATGATTAGGGTTTACTGTTTGGACTTGTTTGAATTTCTGTTAATAGTTTGTAAATAATATTTTTAGGTTTAAATTTCTTAGTATTCTAAAATTCGATCAAAGTTTACTTAATTGGGATAATTGTACTGTTTAAGTTTTGATAACAAATTAATTAGGTTTTCTTCTATTTTGCTGTGTGATTAAATGATAGATTAATTGTTCATGTCAATCTCTGATTGCTGATATTAGTTTAAAATTAGGATTGATTGGTTATAGCTGTTTAGAATAGTTAATCACAATTAGTCCTTAATAAATAAATTAAAAAAGAAGAAAAGAAGAAAAGAATTGAGGGCAGTAAAGTAGACAACATAGGGCTGGGGGCAATACAGTAATTCCTGGGAGTTTGAGGGGTGGTATAGGCATGAAAAAAGGTAGTTTACTCAGGTTTGGTAAATTCTGAAATGAAGTAGGGGTAGTATTGAAATTGTAAGGGGTATAGAACCTTCTAGAATAGACTTTAGTGTAGATTTTAGCTAAATAGGTGTAGTTATTTGTTTAACAAGCAGAAATAAGGGGTAACAAGTAGAAATAAAGAGGGACTAATATGTAAAAAATTAAAATCTGAAATTCCCTCCAATTACATCTATAAATAGGCAGTCCCTTTACTTGTTTAAAAAGTTTTAGAACCTCGATATTTTTCCCTCTCTAACTTCCTCTCAAAATTTCAGATTTGATTTGAAAATTAAATCCTCCAAAAAAACAAAATCCAAAAACAAGATAAATCAGAGAAAAACCAAAAATACCTACTGTTCCATTGCTTATTCCTTCCAAATTTTAAAATTCTACTTTAGTTTTATTCCTTCCAGCTTCAAATTTAAATTCTGAAAAACATTTTTTAGGAGTTTCAATCTATTTGGATAAAAAATTGGTTTGTTTAAGTTGATTTCCGAAAATCATTCCTGAAGATTGTTAGTTTTGAATTCATTTATGAGCTGTTGGAATTTCTGAGCTGTGTTAAACATCAGAATTGCTGTTGTTGTGTGCTGAAACTATTGCTGCTGTGCGAGTTCTTAACTGACCTCAATATCCTTCCTCTTTTGATACATTCCAGGTACTTGCTATGTAATTCTCAGGCCTGTGAAAAATGAATAGAAGTTCAACCTAACTTTTTGACGATCATTTTTGTATTATGTTTCATTATACTTTCCTGAATTTCACTGGATTCTATTTGTAATTAAGACAGGATTATTTTCATATTATTTAAAACTCTAATATAGTGATTGCTGGACTGTTGATTGTTAGGTTATTGACTTTTATTGGACTAATGATTATATGTCAAGTCATTATAGTTCATTTGAGTAATTAGTTTAGCTTTGTAGTATTAGATAATAGCGTAATTCTAAAATTGACTCTAGGTTCCTTATGCATTTAAACATGAAATAATTGATATGAATAGTCAATAAAATTATCCTGTTTGATGAATTAATTTCGGATCTACTGCCATTTTAAACGTGAGGATTAAATTAGAATAAAGTGTTACATTCAGATTCAAATGATATGTTTAATTGCTTTAGAATTAAGTGTGTTTCATAGTTCAAAGGTGTCGGAACTTCAGTATACTCCTGTAACGTTTGAAATTGGTTTCCAAAGGTAACTAATTGGATATAAACATATCGAATTACTATCTTTAACAAATGCTTAATGAATTGCTAAATAATAAATTTAGCATTAGCCATTTGAATACTATTAATTAAACTTGTTGTAAATTGAAAATCAGCAATTTAAAATTCCAAAAAGGCTATATTAGTTATGGACCTGTTAAGAGTCCAAATAAGTTTTTCCTTTTATGAGCCGGTCCCAAGCCCAATTCGGTTGCTGAAATTAGATGCCTTCTAAAAGCATACCTTAGGATAAAGGAAATTAAGTCACAAATATAAAATTGGGTCTTGAGTTAGGTAGCGGGTTCAAGCTAAAAGGTTTTACCTGTTTGTTTGAATTCGGACTTGAATTCGAGATTCGAAATTATATTCGTGGATTAATTGACCCTTAGAGACAAAACAAAAATAGAAAATTTAGTTACTTTAGTTTGGCCTTTAATAATAAAATGAGACGAGCCTCGCCAAATAAAATATACAATTGCGGGGCCCTCATTAATTACTTAATTCAAAAAATGCTTAATATTCGGGATGGGCCGTTTAGCAAATTTCACGGCCTTCCCAAAATATAATAACATGGTAGCCGCTTTAGGCGCATTTTTTAAATAAAATTACCTTCTAAATACGGGTGTGTATTTCATGCGATACAAATCCAAATTCGAAAATGTTGAATAAGAATGTGTCGAGGATTCGGGTGTATTTCATGTGACGTGATCCGAAAATACGTTCTTAAATGACGTTCACTTTCTTAAATAAAAATAATAATTGTTAAAAAGCAGTAAATAGCTTTAAAATTGCACTATAGGTTTAACATGTATTAAATTCAGATAGTTTAGCCAAATATAGCAGTTGCGCGACCGTGCTAGAACCACGGAACTCGGGAGTGCCTAACACCTTCTCCCGTGTTAAAAGAATTCCTTACCTGGATTTCTTATTCGCGGCTGTTAAACAGAGTCAAACCCTTTCCTCGATTCGGGATTCAAACCGGTGACTTGGGACACCATAAATCTCCCAAGTGGCGACTCTGAATCTTAAATAAAATGAATCCCGTTTCGATTGTCCTTTAATTGGAAAAACTTCTTTATTATACCCTTCCCGGGTGTAGTAAGTGAAAAAGGAGGTGTGACAGTGTTCAAGCAAAAAGAGTTGAATTTGAGGCAGAGGAGGTGGTTGGAGTTATTGAAGGATTATGATGTCACCATTTTGCATCATCCGGGGAAGGCCAATCTGGTGGCCTATGCTTTGAGTAGGAAGTCTGCCAGTATGGGTAGTCTTGCTTATGTTCCGGTCAGTTAGAAGCCGCTTGCTTGGGAAGTTCAGGATTCGGCCAATCAGTTTGTGAGACTGGATGTTTCTGAGCCCAGTCGTGTGTTGAATTGCACGTTGCTCGTTCTTTACTATTGGAGTGTATCCTTGATCGGCAGTTTGATGATCCCCATTTGTGTGTCCTTAGAGACACGATGCAGCGCGAAGGTGCCAGCATGTTACCTTAGACGGTGATGGAGTTTTGAGATTGCAGGGGCGAGTTAGTGTGCCCAATGTGGATGGGCTTCGGGAGTTGATATTGAGGAGGCCAGTAGTTCCCGTTACTCTATTCATCCGGGCGCTGCAAAGATGTATTAGAACTTGCGGCAACATTATTGATGGCGTAGGATCAAGAAGTATATTGTTGCATATGTGGCTTGGTGTTTGAATTGTTAGTAGGCTAAGTATGAGCATCAGAGGCCTGGTGGTTTATTTCAAAGGATTGAGCTTCTCGAGTGGAAGTGGGAGCAGATGATTATGGACTTCGTTACGAGACTTCCGTTGACACGGAAGAAGTTTGACGCAGTTTGGGTCATTGTTGATAGGCTGACCAAGTCAGCGCATTTCATTCCTGTGGCAGTCTCCTATTCATCACAGAGATTAGCTGAGATTTATATCCGGGAGATTGTTCGCCTTCATGGTGTGCCGACATCTATCATTTCGGATCGGGGTACGTAGTTTACCTCGCGCTTCTGGAGAGAAGTTCAACGAGATTTGGGCATACGAATGATTTGAGCACAACATTTTAGCCCCATACAGACAGTCCTTTCGAGCGGACTATTCAGATTTTGGAGGATATGCTCCGAGCTTGTGTTATTGATTTTGGAGGTTCGTGGGATCAATTATTGCCTTTAGCGGAGTTTGCCTAAAACAACAGCTACCAGTCGAGCATCTAGATGGCTCCTTATGAGGATTTATATGGTAAGCGGTGTCAGTCTCTGGTTGGATGGTTTGAGCCGGGAGAGGTTCGATTGTTAGGTACAGATTTAGTTCAGGAGGCCTTGGACAAGGTCAGGATCATTCAGGATAGGATTCGTTCAGCTCAGTCCAGGAAAAAGAGCTATGCAGATCGTAAGGTTCGAGATGTAGCTTTCATGGTTGGTGAGAAGGTATTGCTCCGAGTGTCACCTATGAAGGGCGTGATGAGATTTGGGAAGAAGGGCAAGCTTAACCCTAGGTTCATTGGTCCGTTTGAGATTCTTGATCGAGTAGGAGAGGTGTCTTATAGACTTGCATTGCCGCCTAGCCTATTAGTCGTGCATCCAGTTTTTCATGTATCCGTGCTTTGGAGGTATCACGACGATCCAGCCCACATGTTAGATTTTAGCACTATCCAGTTGGAAAAGGACTCGTCTTATGAGGAGGAGCGGGTAGCTATTCTAGACCGACAGGTTCGTCAGTTGAGATCCAAGAGTTTCCCTTCTGTTCGTGTTCGGTGGAGGGGTAAGCCTCCTGAGGCATCGACCTGGGAGTCCGAGTCTGATATGTGGAGTCGTTATCCTCATCTTTTTCCCAACTCAGGGACTTCTTTATTTTATCCGTTCGAGGACGAACAATTGTTGTAGAGGTGGAGAATGTGACAACCCAAAGGGTCATCACCTATTTCTTTACCCATTTTGTACTTCTGAGACCTTGAAAACCTCATTTAGGGTTGCCTCGATTTGTGTGCGCAGTCCGGGCATGTAGCCGGAAAGCTTAAATATGAATTCTGTGAGAAAAATGCTAAATTTTTATATTAAAATGAATAAATTTGACTTCGGTCAACATTTTTGATAAACGGACCCGGAACCACGATTTGATGGTCCTGGAGGGTCTGTAGGAAAATATGGGACTTGGGCGTATGCCCGGTATCGAATTCCGAGGTCCCAAGCCCGAGAAATGAATTTTTGTGTGAACTTATTTTCTGGAAATAATTGAGGAAATTGGAAATGAAATTTGATTAGAAAACTATGGTATCGGTCATGTATTCTGGTTCCGGCGCTTGGTACAAGTCTTATATATGATTTAAGCACTTTCTGTAAAGTTTGGTTGAAAACGGACGTCGTTTGACATGTTTCGGACTTAAAATGGAAATGTGATGTTTTATGAAAATTTCGAAGGAATCATGGATTTTGAGGCTTAATTCGATGTTTATGATGTTATTTTAGAAATTTGATCACGCGAATAAGTCTATAGGATATTTTTGAGGTTGTGTGTATGTTTGGTTTGGAGCCCCGAGGACTCGGGTGAGCTTTGGATAGGCCACGAGTGCATTTTTGGACTTGGAAAGATAGCTGTTGCATTTCTGACATGCAGGCTTCGCAATTGTGAAGCCTAGTTCGCAAATGCAATATTGCAAATGCGAGTGGCTTCTCGCAATTGCAAAGTTAGCCCAGGTCTGCCCCTTTTCGCAAATGCAAGGGATTTCTTCGCAAATGCGAAAATGCCCATAAGGGCTAGGGGTCGCAAATGCGATCAAGAGGTTCGCAAATGCGGAGCTGGGACTTTCGCAAATGCGACACTTTGGTTCGCAAATGCGAAGTCCCTAATTTTGTTCATGGTTCGCAAATGCGAACAAAAGTTCGCAATTACCTTAATTGGTCGGGTTTCGCACCCCAGTTCGCATTTCTCACTTCTGAGAGCCTGCATATTTTATACTTAGTCAAATTTTAAACTATTTTCACCATTCTTTCAAAACCCAAACACACTTAGGCGATTCTCCAAGGACAAGACTTCATCCAAATCATTTGTAATTTGATTTTTACTTATTTCTTTCAATCATTAATATAATTTAACATGTTTTCAACTTAAGATCAAAGCTTTTCATGGGAGAAATTGGGGGTTTTGGGTAGAACCTAGGTTTTCTAAAATTGGGGATTTGGACCTCAATTTGAGGTCCGATTTCAGAACAAATCATATATTTGGGTTCGTGGGGGAATGGGTAACCAGGTTTTGGTTCGGACCTCGGGTTTTGACCACGTGGGCCCCGAGTTAATTTTGGATTTTTTGGGGAAAACTTTGGGAAATTCATTTTTATGCATTCAAATTGATTCATTTAGTGTTTATTAATGTAATTAAGTAACTTTTGACTAGATTCGAGCGGATATGATGTGGAATCACGGGGTAAAGCTATAGTTGATGTTTGAGTGGAGTTCAAAGCATCGAGGTAAGTGTTCGGTTTAACCTTAGCTTGAGGGATTAGGAGTTGAGTCATATTTGTTATGTGTTCCTTATGGAGTACGATGTATAGGCATGGTGATGAGTATCTATACATCGGTGTCGAGCATGACCGTTAGTCCTAAATTGACATTGTTGTATTCTTGAATGATACTATGGATAAAATAGTAAGTAGACTTGTGTTGTTGAGCAAGGTTTAGATTATTTTTGGGGAAGTTAATTATGAGTTAGAAATGGTGTTAATAGAAATGCTATAGTCCGAATTGAGATTGGTTATAGCTGGTTCTCCCTTGCCGGGATGAGTATACTTGTACTGTTGAGTTCCCTTGCCGGGATAGAGTATTTTATGATTGACCCTCTACCGAGGTTTGTGGTTGTGGTTATGGTAAGCTATGTATATTTGGAACGAGTTGCGCGCCGCAGCATACACTATAGTGGATCGGGTTGCACGACGCAACATACATTTGAATGGATCGGGTTGCACGCCGCAACAGGTATATGTTATATTTATTGGATCGGGTTACACGCCACAACAGTTATAGTCTAACGTATGGATCAGGTTGTATGCCGCAACAGTTATACTTGAAAGTACGGATCGGGTTGAGCACCGCAATAACAGTGCTATCATATGGTTTTAGAGAGTGTACTGTTCTTTCATATGTTATTCAATTTCTGCTACGTTGAACTGTTTTCCCCGAGGCATGTACCCCCTTTCCTTATAACTGCTCATTACTTGTTTATTTTCTGTAATATACTATATAACTGCATAGGTTTTTGTCTGGAGTCTGGTACTAGCCTCGTCACTACCTCGCCGGGGTTAGGCCAGACACTTACCAGCACATGGGGTCGGTTGTGCTGATACTACACTATGTGCTCTTTTGCATAGATCCATGTTATGGACAACAGCAGCAGTAGCACGGGAGCGAGCCTTCAGTCCAGTGAGACACCGAGGTAGTCTTGTAGGCGTTCGCAGGCCCGTCGTCTCCTTTATCCTTTACATTAGTCTGTTATCTCATTGTACTCGAGACAAACACTTATATTTTATTTCAGACATTGTATTTAGTACTCTTAGTAGTTCGTGAGTGTTGTGACACCAATCTTGGGTAGAGGCTTATGTTGAATTCTCCACATTCCTATTTAGTTTTTCTTTAATTTAAGACTTCCGCTTACTTAATTAATTCTGTTGCTTTTATATTATTACCGATAATTGTTAAAGAGGATCATGTTGTTAATGAGAAAGTAATTAAACTTGGCTTGCCTAGCTCCCATTAGTAGGTGCAATCACGACTCTCGAAGGTGGAAAATCCGGATCGTGACATTTTCAATGACAAAATACTAACAACTAGAGCTTAAAACAACCAAAATAGTCCAAAAAATATATCATCCGTGATCATATAATTCTGAAAAAGTAATACTATATTTGAGATAATATGTTATTACAAACTCAATAAATTAAAATCCATAAATAAAATAAAATCTATCCGAAATGAAACTCTAATCGGAATACAAGAATAATTATAATGTAATGACTTTGTCTAATAAATTTACCCATGAAGAATTTTCACATTCATGTACCTGTGAAACAAGATTCATAATTTTAGTCATACTTTTTAATATCACGATTCAAAAAAAAATTAAACGTTAATCATAAAATATATATTAATTAGTGAAGCAAGCAATAGAATAAGAAATAACACTACTAGAAATCCGGGTTTTAGCGATCACAAAAAGATACCACCATTGCTCTGTTTATGCAAAATATCAACCAAAACCCGTCCAAACAGGCTTGGTCGGTATTTTAGTGGTCGTTTTTGTATACCGACCAAAGTTGGTCGCTAATTACCGACCAAAGTTGGTCGCAAAGGTAAAAGGATCAACTGTGTAATTTAAAGCACATACCGACCAACTTTGGTCGGTAACATATTTTAATAATTTAATTTTACCGACCAAAGTTGGTTGCTGTATGTAAATTACGTTATATTATTACTTATAAAATTTTAAATATTAGCAACTAAAGTTGGTCGGTAAATTAAAAAATTTTTTAAATAAAATTTAGCGACCAATGTTGGTCGGTAAATGTGAAATCTGGGTAATCCTTGTTCATTAACCGACCAACTTAGGTCAGTAATATTAATTTTTTTTAAAGATTAAGCGACCAACTTTGGTCGTTAATCAGAAGAATTTTTTTTTAATTAAATACCGACCAACTTGGTCGATTTTCTGGGTTTCATATATATATATATATATATATATATATATATATATATATATTATTTGTTTAGTAGATTATTACACATAAATTTATACTCAAGTCGAAAGTTATGGGTTATAATGCTACATCCGCTCCTACTGACAGTGTATATAACTAAAATCCTAAGCAATTAATACAGAAATTACCGTATCCATAAATCTCAAATTTATACAAGTAATAACTAAAGACTAAGGAGGCAAATATACTAGAACCTAAGGGACTAACATTTAAAAAACAAAAAGAGAAATGTTGAGGGAGAANTATTCAACGATGCATCTGAGTAAGTTATAAGTCGATGAATCAATTTACAAATAAATATTGTGATGACCCAAATGGTCATCACTTGTTTTGAATTAAATTCTATGGCCCCGAAGCCTTGAAAACCTCATTTAGAGTTACCTCGATTTATATGCGTAGTCCGGGCGTGTAGCCGGAAAGCTTAAATGAGAAACTATGTGAAAAATGATACGTTTTGACTATAAAATGAATTAATTTGTCCTTGGTAAACGTTTTGGGT
Organism: Nicotiana glauca; assembly: GCA_026770625.1. Taxonomy (NCBI): domain Eukaryota; kingdom Viridiplantae; phylum Streptophyta; class Magnoliopsida; order Solanales; family Solanaceae; genus Nicotiana; species Nicotiana glauca. The sequence goes on from MU715005.1 coordinate 18,017, forward strand.
TAATGGACCCGGACCCGTAATTTGATGCTCCCAGAGGGTTCGTAGGAAAATCTGGGACTTAGGTGTAAGCCCGTAATCGAATTTCGAGGTCCCGAGCCCAAGAAATGAATTTTTGAAATAATTTTTTTTCTGAAATTGTTTATAAGGCTTTGAAAGGAAACTTGATTAGAATCTGATGGTATCGGGCCCGTATTTTGGTTCCGGCGTCCGGTACAAGTCTTATATATGATTTAAGATGTTTCCGTAAAATTTGGTGAAAGACGGACGTCGTTTGACGTGATTCGGACCTAAATTTAAAAATTTGATGTCTTATTAAGTTTGAAAGAGTTCATGGATTTTGAGGTTTAATTCGATGTTTATGACGTCATTTTGGCGATTTGATCGCATGAATAAGTCCATAGGATGTTTTTGAGATTGTGTGTGTACTTGGCTTGGAGCCCCGAGGGCTCGGGTGAGTTTCGGGTAGGTTCCAGGAGGTCTTAGGCTTAAAAACACAGATATTGCAGGTTCAGAGCAATTTAAGCTCTCTGAACCCGCTAGTGCGGTCCGTGGTCGACCTTGTACGGTGCGCGGCGGAGGGCTGTGCGGCCGCAGTCGACTTTCTGCGGTCCGCACAGGGTCTCAGGAAGGGCTGTGCGGCCGCAATCCATTTTGTGCGGTCCGCACAGCGAGGTTCAGAGACTATACCCTCAGGAAAGGGCTGTGTAGTCGCGGTCCGTTTTGTGCGGTCCGCACATGAGTTTTGAGAGGGGTATAAATGACGGGATTTTCAGCCATTTTTCATATTTTCTCAAACCCAAACACAATAAAGCGATTTTTCAAGAATCATTTCTTCTCCAAATCAATTGTAAGCTGTTTTTAATCAAATTTCTTCAATTCTTATCATACTTTAACATGATTTCAATTTAAAATCAAGGATTTTCCTAGGGAAAATTGGGTGTATTGGGTAGAACCTAAGTTTTTTAAAAATTGGGGATTTGGACCTTAATTTGAGGTACAATTTCAAAACAAATTATATATTTGAGTTCGTGGGGGAATGGGTAATCAGGTTTTGGTTTGAACCTCGGGTTTTGACCATGCGGGCCCGAGGGCGATTTTTGACTTTTGGGATAAAACTTTGAAAAATACATTTTCATGCATTGGGGTTGATTTATTTAGCACTTATTGATGTGATTAATTAATTTGTGATTATATTTGTCACACCTCCTTTTTCACTACTACGCCCCAAATGGGTGTAATAAAGGGAGTTTTTCCAGTTAAAGGACAATCGAAACGGAATTCGTTTATTAAGAAATTCAAAGTCGCCACTTGAGAGATTTATGGTGTCCCAAGTCACCGGTGTGAATCCTGAATCGAGGAAAAGATTGACTTTATATTACAGTCCGCGAACTAGAAATCCGGATAAGAAATTCTGTTAACCCGGGAGAAAGTGTTAGGCATTCTCGAGTTCCGTGGATCTAGCACGGTCGCTCAACTGTTATATTTGGCTAAAAATCTGATTTTTAATATAAGTTCAAACCTATGTGCATTTTTACCTTTTAACCGCCTTTGATTGTTATTGTTTTATAAGAATTGCAACGTCGTGAAAACACATCTCGAACCGCGTCACATCAATGTACCCGTGGTTATTGATATATTTTGACTCCGTTGAGATTTTGATTTGAGTCACATAAATGTGCACCCGAGTTTAAGAAAGTAGAATTATTAAACACACGCCTAAAGAGACTAACACGTTTATTATTTTGGGGAAAGCCGTGAAGTTTACTAAACGGTCTATCCCGAAATCTAAGTATCTTAATATATACATTTATCGAGGGCCCCGCAATTTATGTGCTTTATTTGGCAAGGCTCATCTCATTTTTTATTAAAGGCAACTTGAAGTAAACTACGATTTTTTATTTGACTTGTCTCTAAAAATAAAGGAAGATGTCCTACTTGATTAATATTGTCTAATAGTTATTCCATTTGGGTCCGTGACCTTATATGAATTCAGGTCTTTAGCCATTTTGGGCTTGAACGCAGCCTATATGGAAGGATCATACCCAGGCGTAGTCCAACCTGGACAAGGCAGATCAGGCTACACGGGGAGGTCAAGGGATTGAATCTCCGAAGCCAAATGGGCCCATATTTTGCCTACACATGTGCCTACCATTAGTTAGGCACCCTGATTGTTGGATGAGGACTCTTTGTAGGCCAGTTGTTTTATTATGCAGAACTATAACAATATTGTACCTAATTCAATTTCCTAAAACAAACAGGCGAAGGCAGTCCCTGATCCAAATATGAGCTAACTTAGGGAATTTGAGCCCTTCGATTAACCCATATTTAAACTAACTTTCTCAACAACTAGATTGCACAACGATACAACTGATGCGTTAATTCCGATTTCAATCTAATTCATAAGAGAGTAAATGTTCAACTTCAGTCATTCTAACAGGACCTAACGTTCAATACTTTGGATCCGAAAAATTAACTAACATATGAGAATAGCATTGTCAACTAAGGCAGTCAAGGCCTTTACGTCATCCAGGCCTACTTAACTCCAAATATTCTATGGCCAATTTGAAAACAACTATACCTATTTTACTCATAGAACTCAGTTGAAGCTATAGTGATAGTGCATACAGTCCATTGGATTCCAATTAATACATGCACAAAACTTATTTAAACAGTTTAACCGAATTAAAATCCTAAGCTAGAAGACAATCGGCAAATGGTTCTTTATCATTCAATCTCAGCATGGTTTCTACATGTGAATACAATCTTTAGCTTCAATAGAGCATGAGAAAATACCTGGATGATAAAATAGAAGAAAAGGAAGGAATGATCAGCAGCAAGTAGCAACAGCTAGACTTCTGAATTATTTTCCAAAAAAAAAAACAGCACCAGCAGTCACACAGTAACAACCAACCAAACAGGAGTAATTTGAACCAAAAGCAATCTTCACAATAAACCCAGGAAACTCCAATAGAAAATCAGTAACAACAGATGATAAAGAACAACCAAATCCAGTGAGCTGGAGCAATTTTTAATCGAAACAGCTTCGCCAAACACTAAGGAACACACCACACAAATACTACCCCAAACTGACTGGACTCCCTTAGTATTTTCAGAAGTGTTTTTATTTCTCAAAAGAATGGAATCCCCCTTCAACTCTGTCCTAATGCCTCTATTTGTATCCAAAACCGGCCCCTCCACAACTCTTAGGACACTTAATTAAGAAAGTTCTTGCCCATGATATTCCTTGCCAGCCCACTACTATGTGTCTTGTGTCATTTTTTATTCAAAGGCATGGGTTGCTTATTTTTTTAATCATTTCCCCTTAAAACTCCCCATGTTGTTATGTTTTGTTCCCTACTAGATATGAAACTATTATCACAATAGTACTTAGTGGACAGAACACTCAAATTAAACAATTCTTCTAATTTTTTATTCCTAAATTACCCTCCCTGATGCCTTGGAACTACTGTCCTACCCCCCAAATCCTTTCCAATTTGCATTAAACCTATCAGCTATAACAATTCACCTAATCCATTAACTTAAATACCCATTAATTCCTAATTAAGCACTGGATATAATCTATAGTAGCTATAACCAGTACGACTTATCAGATTTAATCGAATAGTTCAAACTAGAACTCAAATCAGATTAAAAGGCATAAGAACACTGATTCAGGACAGTGTTCGAACTGGACCATTAAGGTCAAAATTGATACACATATACATGGAAATAAGCTAGTGTATTGGGAACAAATCACAATTAACCTTAGACAATGAATGAGCACCGTAAACACACTGAGCAAGAACAAACTGCATTCATATGCAATAACAAAGAACTACAAAAAACAGGGACCCAACATCACACAAGAATGAAACAATTCGAGGTAACAACCAACAATTGACCAGAACTACTAAACTATAATCAAGACGGATTAATCGACGAAACTATTTATACCATATTTCAATCGACAGAAAAAAACTGGACCAAGAAAAGTCCGATGGAGAAGAGAGAAATGAATAAAAGATGATGAAATACAATGGGGCTTAAACAAATAAACAGCAACAAAAAATAGAAAAGAAAAAGAAGGAAGATACCTCAAAATTACAGGCGAACTCCGCAAAGTTCCCATTTGAAATTTTGACTCGAACTTTTAAGGTCCAAACGAACCTTAATCGAGTGTTCTCAACTGAGAACATTCGACTAAGGTTGATTAAAACCTCAAATTTCCCCACTTCGGCCCGATTCCAGTTTTTGGTAGTTCTAGGGTTTGTTTGGTCGATTTAAGATTCGATAGGCTTTGACAAGATTCAAACAAAGATGGTAGGGAATTAAGGACGGGGGTGGTCTGGTGGTCAAGTGGTGTGAGTTTGGTGTCAAACGGAGGCGGCTAGGGTTTTTCTCGATTCTTCGATTGAAGATTCGAGACGACCTGGGATGATTCGAGATTAATGGAGTGAAGATTTGTGTTGAGGGTGGTTAGAAGGTTCAGGGGTGTTAATTTCATGGTCACCGGCGTTGTTGCCGCCGGGTTTCAGGCGAAGGGGAGGGGTGGCGGCTAGGGTTTGGGAGGGGTCATCTCTGAGAGAGACGAGGAGAGGGAAGGGGTTTGGCTGGGGGGG
>MU715005.1:24156-43062 GCA_026770625.1 Nicotiana glauca
ATATAGCCTGAAGGAGAATGGATCCTGGTCATTTGATCAAACGAGATCAACAGCTTGGATTGCTCACTTAAGCAGAACGTTGTCGTTCCATCACAATAGAGACCGGGTTGGTCTCTTATGAGAACAGGTCGGGTTAGGCTAATGGGTTATGAGGGAGAATCTTGATCGTTGGATCAAACCAATTTTACGGTCCAGATTTAAAGGTTGAAACGACATCGTTTGGATAATTCCAGGGACGGACCGAACCGTTCGATTGAACGAGATCAACGGCCAAGATTTATAATGACAAAATGACATCGTTTGGGTTGGGGCTAGGAAGAACTGAATTGGACCGGGTAGGGGTGAAATTTGGGCTGGTTTTGGGGTTATTTTGGACTGGCCTAATCCGGTTTTCTCTTTATTTTCTTTTTCTTTCCTAATTAATAAAACTAAAATTAAATTATAAACCAAATTTAAAGTACCAATTAATTTCCTAATAACAATTATCACACACAATTAAATACCAACTAAAATAAAATCACACAATTGGAGATTAAATGCTAAAAGTGCAAAGTACATTATTTTTGTGATTTTTCCATTTGTAAAAAACACTTAATTATTCCTAATTGTAGAATTAAATCCTAAATGCAAATGCAATATTTTTTTTTTGTATTTTCATTAATTTAACAAATAAAATGCACGAACAAATGCGAACAATAAGAGAAAAATAACGCAAAAATCCATAAAAATTACAAACAACACGAAACTATTTTGTTTTAAATTTTTGGGAGTAATTCTCATATAGGGCAAAAATCACGTGCTCACAACTGCCCCTCTTTGCCCGAAAATACGAAGTGTTCTCGTGCAAAGATAAAGTGAGCGGATACGAGCGATTTTTGCCCGTTTGAGCACTCCGTGTGAAGCATCTTTTGAAAGATTTGACCGAACCTTCGCTTAAAAAGGTCTCCTACATATCCCTGGCTAAAAGGGAATCAGGTCAATGTAGTTCGGAAAGTTTTGGTAGCTGGGACTACCATGGAAATGTGATTTCGCTGTTTACTGTTGTTTTTGCTGCTACTGCTTACCAACCTCTTTATTACGCCAGGCTAAAAGAAAATAAGAAGCTAGACTAAACTAGTCTATGAATTAAAAAATCTTATCTAGATCTTCAGGCTTTCTCTTGTCGCCTTGCTTTCTTGTTGGCTTGCTTCCTCTGACATTTCTTCATTTCTGACTTGACTCGTCGGCCTCTCTTGATTGCCGAACTTGGACTGTTTATTTCCTTCTTTTGAGCTTCGAATTATTTTCCTTCCAAGCTTGAACTGCTTTCTTCCGGCCATTGTTGCCTTCCTTCTGATTTCTGAATTTGGATTTATGCTGGGGGCTTTTGTTGTAACCCTCCTCTTTACTGAATTCAAACTTCGATGTATTCCTCTGTTATGTGGGTGGGTTCCCGACTTCAACTTCAGCTTAAAATATAACACTTCCATTCTCCAGGCAGGCTCCTGACTTCAGCTTGAAATATAACACCTCTATTCTCCAGACGAGCTCCCGACTTCATTAACAACTTAAAATATAACAACCTCCATTCTCCAGGCGGGCTCCTGACTTCATCTTGAAATATAACACCTCCATTCTCCAGGCGGGCTCCTGACTTCGTCTACAACTTAAAATAATAACAGCCTCCATTCTACAGGTGGGCTCCTGACTTTAATTACGACTTAAAACATAACAACTTCCATTCTCCAGGCGGGCTCCTGACTTCATTAACAACTTAAAATATAACAACCTCCATTCTCCAGGCGGGCTCCTGACTTCAACTTGAAATGTATTCCTCTATTCTATAGGAGGGCTCCTGACTTCATTAACAACTTAAAATATAACAACCTCCATTCTCTAGGCGTGCTCCTGACTTCGTCTACAACTTAAAATAATAACAACCTTTATTCTCCAGCCGGGATCCTGACTTTAATTACGACTTAAAACATAACAACCTCCATTCTCCAGGCGGGCTCCTGACTTCAACTTGAAATGTATTCCTCTATTCTATAGGCGGGCTCCTGACTTCATTAACAACTTAAAATATAACAACCTCCATTCTCTAGGCGTGCTCCTGACTTCGTCTACAACTTAAAATAATAACAACCTTTATTCTCCAGCCGGGATCCTGACTTTAATTACGACTTAAAACATAACAACCTCCATTCTCTAGGTGGGCTCCTGACTTCATTAACGACTTAAAATATAACAACCTCCATTCTCCAGGTGGGCTCCTGACTTCATTAACAACTTAAAACATAACAACCTCCATTCTCCAGGCAGGCTCCTGACTTCAATTACAACTTAAAATATAACAACCTCCATTCTCCAGGCGGGCTCCTGACTTCAATCTTGAAATGTATTCCTCTGTTCTACAGGCGGGCTCCTGACTTCAAACTTGAAATGTATTCCTCTGTTCTACAGGCGGGCTCCTGACTTCAAACTTGAAATGTATTCCTCTGTTCTACAGGCGGGCTCCTGACTTCAGAATTTGGATTTATTCCTCTGTTCTACATGCGGGCTTCTGACTTCAGACTTGAAATGTATTCTATTGTCGTTGTTCCTTCCTGCCTCCTGAACCATTTTCCTTCTAACTTGAATTATCTTTCTTCAGAACTTCTTCCCTCAAAACCTGTGTTGTCTTCTGCGAGCTGCTGGGGATAACACTTTTTCAAAATGTGTTATCTTCCTCCTTAAAAGACTTATTTTCCTTGAAGTTGGTGCTATCTACCTTCTTTAAAACCACTTCCTTTAAACTTATGTTTCATTCCTCTGAAAATTGTCGTGGATAACACAGCTGGGGGAATTATCTTCCTCCACTAAGACTTGTTATTTTCCTTCTTTCAACCACTGGGGATAACACTGGTTCAATGACCACTTCCCTTAAAACTTGTGTCTTCTAGCTTCTTCCAAGACTACTTCACTCAGAGCTTGTATTGTCCTCCTCCGAAATTGCTTTCTTCGAAACTTGTTGTCTTGCTTTCCCTTAAAACTAGAATTGCTTTCCTCGTTCCCCCGATGGGTACCCGATTTCAAGAAAAGTTTCAAACCTGGAAGAAAATTTTCTGCCCCAGTTTGATAATCTTCCTTGTGGCATGTCTTTCTGTCATCAATAACATTTCCCTTACCTGCTTCAAATCAAAGAAAATTTTCTTAGTTTAAAATATGGTGAGCGGTCGTGCCACTCCTGCCGGGGATGGTTTTTCCCTTTCCCTCTTTTTCATGATTCGCATTTTCCGACCATCTTGAAACTTGGTCAATAATATGCCGAGGATGCTCCTGCTTCTTGGCAATTCTTTATTCACCAACTTTTCGACTGTTGTTTTCCACTTTTACTCCAAACTCTCCCGAAATCTCAGAACAATCCATCATTTGGTCTTACAATGACATCTTTCTCGTCCCCACCACACTATCAGCATTTGCTGGGGATGCAGTTATTTGTTGGGGATGATATTTCTCCTGGTCTTACAACGACATCTTTCTTGTTCCATTACGCTTATCTTCGGTCAGTCCTATCTAAATTTCACTTTGCATCATATTGGAAACTGGTAGTAGGATCTGAAAATCCTTCTTAAAAAACAAACTAACATTGAAAAATCATTAAACAAAAGAAATGAAAGATGATGACTTCAAGAGATAGAAAAAGAAAAGTCTTTCTGAACAACTGGGAGAAAAAAAGGAAAAGAACTCATCTGAACGGTGTAACCAATCCCAATGATCATGTCGTGCATTCTGGATTAACAAACCCAGTCTATTTATATCAATCAACCTTTCTGATGGCCTTACTTTACATTTCAAAAGGCCCCGTAACCCAACTCTTTCGCCGATCAACATCTTTGTTCTGCTAGATGCCTCGATGAATCCTTTCTGTCAACCTTATCTCGGTCGTCCCATTTTTAACTCTTTGTTGCCTCATAGTGCCCTTTGAGGGATTTTCAATAATAAGACTCTCTCATTTCTCTCAACTCCCGTCGCTTATAGTGCCCGTGAATGTTTTAACCGATAAGACTCTCTCATTTTATTTTTTAGCTGGGGATCAGAGTGTTACCGATAAGACTCTCTCTGTTGGGGGTTCTTTTGGCTATCAATTCTCTTCAGCTTATGATCCTCTTTCTGTTGGGGATCAGAGTGTTATTCCCGACTTCCATTCGCCTGACTTGGTACTTCTCGGATACTGATCGGGAGGTCTTTTTGGACATCAGCTGGGGATTGAACTTCTTGGTATATGGCTTAAAAGAAAAGGGTATCAAGAGTTTTAAAATAATTTTGATGGGTAAAATGTTACAACTCTTGGAATCAAATTTCTTTCCCAAAATTAAAAACATAACTTCTGTCGCAATTTTTCTTGCTTGGGGATCGTTTGATTTTTATTACACTATTACCGAGCCGTGAGGCGTCTACGTATCCTCTTTGAGGAATCAGGTCGAACGTAGTTCACAATTCCTTTGTTTTTTTGTTACTTTCTTTTTTTTAATCATCTTCATTACTGATTCCAAAAGAGGGGTATGAAAGAATAAATAAGGCTCAAAAGGGGAAGCAAGGGTTAAAGTGTTTAGATAGAAGAACAAATTGCCTCCGTCATTTCATTCTCCGATACAATGCCAAGTACAAACAAACAAAAACAATTACAACCAAAAGAGGTCATACACAATATCTCTTGACTGCGTCAGAATTGATAGCCATGTCTATACATCTTCCTTCAATATCTGTCAAACATAAAGCGCCATTGGACAACACTCTGGTCATAATAAACGGCCTTTGCCAATTCGGGGCGAACTTGCTCTTCGCTTCGGCCTGGTGTGGAAGAATTCATTTTAACACTTGTTTCCCCACTTCAAATTTCCTGGTACGTACCTTCTTATTGTATGCTCTTGCCATCCTCTTTTGATATAACTGGCCATGACATATTGCTGCCAACCTCTTCTCATCAATCAAGCTCAATTGCTTCAACCGGGTTTTGACCCATTCATCATCATCAATCTCAGCCTCAGCAACAATTCGAAGAGACGGAATTTCAACTTCTGCCGGTATCACTTCCTCAGTTTCGTATACCAACGAATAAGGAGTTTCACCAACTGAAGTACGAATAGTAGTGCGCTAACCAACAATGCAAACAGTAACTTTTCATGCCACTGTCTGGACCCTTCTACCATTTTCCTTAAGACCTTCTTTATATTCTTGTTGGCTGCCTCAACCGCTCCATTCGCCTTGGGACGATATGGGGTGGAATTGCGGTGTGTAATCTTAAACTGTTGACACACTTCTTTCATCAAACTGCTATTAAGATTAGAACCATTGTCTGTGATAATTACCTTCGGGATCCCGAATCTACAGATGATATGGGAATGAACGAAATCCACCACTGCTTTCTTGGCTACCGACTTGAAAGTTTTAGCTTCAACCCACTTGGTGAAATAATCAATGGTCACCAGAATGAACATATGACCGTTGGAAGCTTCTGGCTCAATAGGTCCAATGACATCCATCCCCCATGCAACAAAAGGCCACGGTGCGGACATTGTATGTAATTTTGTCGGTGGAGAATGAATCAGATCTCCGTGTATCTGGCAGTGATGGCATTTATGCACAAAACTAATACAATCTCTCTCCATAGTGAGCCAATGATATCCTGCTCGAAGAATCTTCTTTGCCAATACATATCCACTCACATGTGGCCCGCAAACTCCAGAATGCACCTCTGTCATAACTGTCGCGGCTTGACTGACATCTATGCATCTTAGCAATCCCAAGTTCGGTGTTTTTTTGTACAACACCCCTCCACTGAGGGAAAATACATTTGCCAACCGCTAAATGGCTCTCTTTTGATCTCTTGTGGCCTGCTCCCGGTATATACACATCCTGAGGTACTCCTTGACATCATATAACCATGGTTCGCCATCTAGTTCTTCCTCTATCATGTTACAATAAGCATGCTGATCATGAACCTGAATGTGCAACGGATCAACGTGGATTTTATCTGGATGGTGCAACATTGATGCTAAGGTGGCCAAAGCATCGGCAACCTCATTGTGAACTCTTGGGATGTGCCGAAACTCCATTGATCGAAACCATTGACATAGATCGTGCAAACATTATCGATACGGTATGAGCTTCAAATCCCGTGTTTTGGATCTGATGTACCAGGAGGTCTGAGTCTCCCAAGACCAAAACATCCTGGACATCCATGTCGGCAGCTAACCGTAAGCCCAAAATGCACGCCTCATACTCATCCATGTTGTTGGTACAATAGAACTGTAGCTGAGCCGTAACAGGATAATGATGCCCTGTTTCGGAAATAAGTACCGCTCCTATTCTAACTCCCTTCGCATTTGCAGCTCCATCAAAGAAAATCTTCCATCCTGGTTCTTCAGTCAACTCCAACTCATCGACATGCATCGCTTTTTCATCAGGAAAATACGTCCTCAATGGCTCATATTCTTCATCGACCGGATTCTCGGCCAAGTGATCCACTGACGCCTGTGCTTTCATCGCGGTCTGAGTCACGTAAACAATGTCGAACTCCGTAAGCAAAATCTGCCACTTCGCCATTCTCCATGTGGACATAGGCTTCTGAAAAATATACTTCAAGGGGTCCAGACAAGATATGAGGAAAGTAGTATAAGATGACAAATAATGCTTCAACTTTTGTGCCACCCAAGTTAGGGCGCAACATGTCCTCTCAAGTTGAGTGTACTTAACCTCATAAACCATAAACTTCTTGCTGAGATAATAGATGGCCTGCTCCTTTCTTCCTGTGATGTCGTGTTGCTCCAGTACACAACCAAATTAATTCTTCAGGACCATTAGATAGAGAATCAACGGTCTTCCTGGCTCGGGTGGAACCAACACAGGTGGATTCGATAAATACCCTTTTATCTGGTCAAATGCCTTCTGACACTCTTCCATCCATTCTATTGTAGCATCTTTCTTCAGTAACCGAAAAATGGGTTCACAAGTCGCGGTGAGTTGAGCGATAAACCTGCCGATATAATTTAACCTTCCCAACAAACTCATCACTTCGGTTTTGTTCTTCGGAGGTGGCAACTCCTGAATGGATTTGATCTTTGACGGATCCAACTCAATGCCTCGCCGACTGACTATGAATCCCAACAGTTTTCCAGATGGAACACCAAATGCACATTTAGTAGGGTTGAACTTAATATCGTACTTCCGAAGTCTTTGGAAAAACATCCTTATGTCTCTTACGTGATCTGCCTGATGCTTGGAGTTTATAATCACGTCATCCATGTATACCTCAATCTCATTGTGTATCATATCATGAAACACAGTAGTCATTTCCCTCATGTATGTTGCTCCAGCGTTCTTCAGATCGAATGGCATTACCCCATAGCAATAAGTTCCCCACGGCGTGATGAAAGCCGTTTTCTCTGCATCTTCCTCATCCATCAGAATCTGATGACACCCAGCGTAGCAATCCACAAAAGACCCGATCTCACGTTTGGCACAATTATCGATCAAGATATGGATATTGGGTAATGGAAAGTTATCCTTTGGGCTTGTCCTGTTCAGGTTGCGATAATCAACACATACCCTGATTTTTCCATATTTGTTTGGCACAGGCACCACATTAGCCAACCAACTAGGATATCGAGTAACCCGAATAACCCTGGCATTCAGCTGTTTGAACTTCCTCAATTTCTGCTTGACAGGAGGGCATGTCGGGTCAGTGGGCAATTTGTGCACCATTAAATCGGTGCTCAAACCTTGCATGTCGTCATATGACCATGCAAAAACATCTTTGAACTCAATAAGTGCTTTGATTAATTCTTCCCTGATGTTTGGTTCATTGTGGATGCTTATTTTAGTTTCCCGAATGTCTTCCGCATCCCCCAGATTGAAGGCTTCCATGTCATTTAAGTCGGGCTTGGGTTTCTCTTCAAATTGGCTTAATTCTCTGTTAATTTCTTCGAAGGTTTCATCCTCATCGTATTCTAACTCTTCATCATATTATACCTCTTGCACTATTAGTTCGGAATCAGATTGATTTTTTAGACTAGGTTGAAGATCCGTCATGCATGCCATGTCATTAAGACTGGTATGAAGAGAAATGTTCAGACAAGAAAAGAAGAAAACAAAATTAAAATAAAATAAGGAATAAAGAGGAAACTTTCATTGATTGAAGTATGGGATAACAAGGTTTCACACTTTGACGAGTACAAAATAAAAGAAAACTAGATTACAATCTTGGAATAGTCTAGCTAAACATGAAGGAAAATCAAAGCCTACTACCAAGACTCCCTCCGCATGGGAAGAGGAGTAGCCATCCAATTGTGGACCTTGGCCTTAGGCCCCACAAACTGCACGTCTACCTTGCTGGGTCCTTCCCCAGCTTCTATCATGTTGACTTCGGCGAATAATCTTTTAAAACCTTCATCTAAATCTCCATTTATATCTATCAGTGGCCCTGTAACCTTGGATAATAATTGCTTTTTGATGCTTGGCCTAACAAAAGATCGGGACAGGCGTGGGATTGGCTTGGGAAGGACCCATGCCCTTTTCTTCATCTTGCGGGCCCATCGCACATCCGCCGCTGTAGGCTTGAACCCCAAGCCAAAGGTATCCAGATTCTTAGGCAAAGAGACCGGTTGAACAATACCCTGAAGATCAGCCCCCAAACCTTTGCCTGGCACAAACCTGTTTTTCAGCATCTCCGAGGCTACCATGACAGTTGCAGCTGTTATTCTAGGAAGTGGAATGTTTTCATCCTTAGGAACTTTGTCCACTGGAATCGTATCGAAAATTTTGTAAACCCATGACCCCTTGTCGTCATCAGTCTCTATGAAGGGTATGATGGCATCACTTACGGCGCATGTATCGTCTTCCCCATGCACTACGATCTCTTGTCTATCTCATTCGAACTTGACCATCTGATGTAGTGTAGAAGGCACTACTTTGGCAGCGTGAATCCATGGTCACCCCAACAGAAGATTATACGACACTGCGACGTCTAACACTTGAAACTCCATGGTGAACTCGACCGGGCCAATTGTCAATTCAAGTATGATGTCACCTACTGTGTCTGTACCACCACCATCAAACCCTCAAACGCAGATGATGTTCTTGTAAATTCTATCATTATCAACCTTCAGTTTGCTCAAGGTGGACAATGGACAAATATTGGCACTGATCCTATTATCAATCAGTACCCGAGTGACTACCGAGTCTTCACACTTCACGGTCAAATAGAGAGCTCTATTATGTTCTGTACCCTCCACGGGTAACTCGTCATCAGAAAATGTCACTCGGTTCACCTCAAAAATCTTGTTTTCTATTTTCTCCAGATGGTTCACAGAGATCTTATCCGGCACATGGCTTCGTTCAGAATTCTCATCAACGCCCGGTGGTGCTCGTCTGAATGGATCAATAATGATAGTAATGAGATCTGTGCCGGGGTCTTCCTCAGCTGCTCCATAATGGAGTAATCCTGCACCTTCATCTTCTTTAAGAAATCTTTTGCCTCTTCCTCGGTAACTGGCTTCTTTGTTGCTACTGGATTGGTCCGTCTTAACTCTGTGGGAGCAAAACACCTTCACGAATGGTTAGACCTTGAGTTTCACACACTTCTTCCATAACCTCTTTCCCTTTATACATCACCGTCACTTGATTGTAGCTCCATAGTATGGACTTTTCACTGATTATTGGCAACTGTAATACTGGCTTGATAACAACCGGTTCTGTGTGAGCCCCTTTCACGACTAACACAGGTGTGCTTGATACCCCCTGCATCACTACCTTGACCGGCTCAGGTTTCTTCGCAGCAATAGACGACCCTTTCCCCATCACCACAACTGGCTTGGTGTCTACACTTTTCAGCTGTACCACTGCCTTCTCATTGGTTAGTTTTTTCTTGGGACTGGCTTCACTGGCATGGATCATCATCACTGTTTGCAAGGGCTTCTTAAACTCCCCTCCCTTGTGCACTGGTTCGATCATGTGGGTCTCATGGTGCATTGGCAGCAGATTCTGATTGATGTTTGGTGCTTCTGGAGCCTGAACCTCGATCATGTTTGTATCAATAAGGTCTTGCACTGCAGTCTTCAACTTCCAGCACTTCTCAGTATTATGTCCGGGGGCCCCCGAACAATATTCATAGCTCACTGAATGGTCCAGATTTTTGGGAAGGGGATTTGGCAATTTGGGCTCAATAGGATTCAACAGGCCTAACTGCCTCAATTTGTGGAAAAGAGTAGTATAGGTTTCTCCCATCGGAGTAAATGTTCTCTGCCTATACACCCTCTTATTCTTGAAACCTTGATTCCCACGGAAACCCGACCCTGACGGATTTATCTAGGACCTCGGGGGTGGATATGTGTTTTGTGGAGGTGGATATGTGTTTTGGGGAGTCGGCGCACGCCATTGCGTGTGAGCTGGAGGCTGGGTATATGTTTGGGCGTGATGGACGGAAAAATGTGACTCTGGGTAGTAGGGTTGTGGAGAGCTATATGGAGTGTATGTGTAATTTGGGCGGTGGGGTCTGGGCTGGTAGTAGGGTGAAGGACCCCTGGATCTGGACCAAGTGCCTGCTTCGACTGTTGCGACTTCTTCTCTCTTCTTTTTCCCGAGCACACCTCTCGTGCCGCTCTGGATAGCCTGTGTGGTAGCCTTGATCGCCGAGTAACTCATTATCTTGTTGGACTTGAGTCCTTCTTCAATCATGCTGCCCATCTTTACGACCTCATTGAAAGATTTACCAACTGATGTCCCCAGGTGACCAAAGTACGTTGGCTCCAAAGTCTGTAAGAAATAATCTACCATTTCACCTTCCCTCATAGGAGGGTCGACTCTTGCCGCCTGCCCCCTCCAACGTAACCCAAACTCCCTGAAGCTCTCTCCAGGCTTTTTCACAAGTTTCAACAATGTGAGACGGTCAGGGACGATCTCAAGGTTATACTGGAAGTGACCTGCAAATGTTTGTGCTAGGTCGTCCCAGGTGTACCACCTGTTAGGATCCTGCCTTGTGTACCATTCCAGTGCAGACCCGCTTAAACTTTGACCAAAATATGCTATCAGTAGCTCGTCTTTTCCCCCGGCCCCTCTTATCTTATTGCAAAAACCTCGCAGATGTGCCATTGGATCACCGTGCCCCTCGTACAGATCAAACTTTGGCATTTTGAAACCTGCAGGCATAGGAACATCGCGGAAAAGACATAGATCTTTGTAGGCCACACTGACTTGGCCGCCTAACCCATTCATATTCCTGTAGGACTGCTCCAGGCTTTTCACTTTGCGAAGCACTTCATCCTGCTCCGAACTCTTATCCGGCCTCTCAGTTTCCGTCGGGATCTCAAAGTGAGGATTATAAGTGTGTGGCTCGGGTGCTTTGAAGGTAGGTTCAGGGGGATAGTATTGGTTATCGTGAGCCTAAAACAACGGCTCACTGGACGATCTTTGTAGTGTGGCTGGTGGGGGTGCCACGAAAATAGGAACAATTAGTGGAGGAGAGTCGTGTTTGGGTGGTGGAGCTTGGGGATTATAAGGAGTTTTCCCCTGATAGTATTGGTGAATTAGGAAAATTGTTGATGGACCTGTGGGAGGGTACTCTGGAGTTTGTGCTGGTGGGAGAGTAGGGGTAGCGGGGGGGACTTGTACTTGTTGCCCCTAGCCCAAGCTAGGTGCATTTCTGCTATCTCTTGTCTCAACCTGTCTACTTCCTCCTTCATTGTTTGTATTTTGGTTTTTTCCTCTTTAACACTTTTGTCCGAACCAGACATGCTTCTTGCTATGGGTCCTTTAGATCTTGTTTGGTAATGGTAATTTGCCAGCACGTTCTAACAAGCTAACTGTTTGAAATCTCTGGAAATCAACAAACTTTGTTAGCTGTTAGGTTTTAACAGATCTGACAACCGCACATTTAATCGCCTCTAATATGCATTTGCTTGACTGCATGCGTCATCCTGGCTTCTTACATATGCGCCCCAAACTTTCCTTTATTTCCTTTATTTCTTCTTTTTATTTTTCTATTATTCCCTTTTTCCCTTTCTTTTTTAATGGTGGTCGAATCTTATGTGGATTGCCTACGTATCATGTCCCTGCATGAATCAGACCATGCGTAGTTCTGACCACAAGTGCGAAAAATAAAGACACCATTTTTGGATTTTCAATTTTCATTAACAAAACGTTCTATTACAATGCAAAATACTTTTGAAAGGAAACTGACAGACTTGATACAGATTACAGACTTTATGCAGAAAGGGAAATGCAAACTCCAAATGGACTACAAACTCTGAAGACAAGGAAAATACAGACTCAAACTATGCATGCTTTAGACTTTTGAATTTTGGTGCCCGTGGGGCGTCGTTCGGCCTCGCCGCGGGCTTTGGTGCAAGGCCTCTCTGCAGGTCTTTCAAATCTTCCATGATCTGGTGGACATAAATCATTATTGAAGCAAAGAAAGTAGTACGGGACATATCCTCACAAGCTAAGCACTTCAAGGTGATGTAGTGCCCAATATCTTCGATTCTTGCCCTGATTCCGTCCCTTTCCACAAACAACTGCTCTATTCGTTGGTTCCGCGTCCCCAGTACTTGAGCGTTGTGAAAGAGTTGATCCTGAAACTCGTGCATCTGTTTCTCCATCCGTGGTATCAAGTCATAACAACATCTCCTATCAGCTCTGGAGTCTCTAGCTTGTTTGAAGACCTGTTCTTTGAGGGTAGATATTGTTTCTCTCAACATAGTAATGCTCCCCTCGTAGTCCTTCTTCATTTGCCGCATGCGATGTGCTCGCTCCTCTGTACCTCTTGCCCACCTGGCTTGGATCCTTGTCAGTCTAGCTTCAGCTCTTCCCAAATCCTCTTGGTATTTAATGATTTGCTTTTTCCATTCACTTATTAACCTTTCGTCAGACTGACTTCTTTGTTGGTTATCAGCATCTATTCTCATCTGCAGGACTTGGGCCTTAAGAGCCTCATTTTCTTGGGCTAACTTCTTTTTATCCCCTTTGTCGGCAACAACTTGCACACTGTTTTCAAACTCCAGGCCCCTAATTCGTTGTTTCAGCTTGCCTATTTCTGCCCTGTAGTTTTCTTCTTCTGCTAGCCAACCCTATTGTTCTCATGATGACTCGGCAAATTCCTGAAGGTGAGGCCTTTTGGTTGGCCGTTCTGGTCTGTCTCTTGCAATTCTCTTCTTTCTGTACCGGGCGATATAAGCAGGTGAGACCTCGCCTCTGGATAGGTTGCGTACTCGAGTTTTTACCGTCAAGTACTGGCATTCATTCCATATAGAACGAACGGTCTCTTCATAAAATTGGCCATCGGTGCTAACCTCGACTGCATAAACACTGAGATCTTCCTCAGGGTGTACCACCTGACACCTTCCTAACTGTCTCATCACCCGGCAGGGCGCATAAGGCAGAATACCTTGGAGTCCCATTAGGAGGAAGTAAGGACCAGTGGTGGGAATATACACAATATTTTCTACAGAAACCAACCTAGCGTCCAATCTATTTGTATCGTAGTGATGGCACGGAGATAGGATACCCAGTCTTCAAAACCTTCCGGCAATCTGAGCCCTGAAACCCTTGTGTTATATTCTTCAATGCAGCCTTTGTCTATAGATCTATAGCTCACATACTGAGGATGACGACACACATGCTCGACCATCCACATCTGCAATAATAAATTGCATCCCTCGAAGAAATCTGCCCCAGCATGCTTTTGTTGTTCGTAATTAGGACCTTGACGACACCAGCCACTTTCAGATCAATGTTTCTATCTTTCCGCCGAAACACCACAATGCCCAAGAAGGCTATCATGAAGGCGAACCACCTATGTTCATCCCATTTTGTCTGATTCGCTCTGCTACAAACCCCACTTTCTGGATCGTTGAACCCTCCTATATGCCCATACCTCCGGTATATGAAATGTAGAGTGGAAAAACCCCTATCCAATTTAGAGTACGGGACTCCCTTGCTTATCTTCTGTATATCCATGAACTTGTGCAAATTGACGGCTCTTCGGGCAATCAGATATTTGTGCCTTAGCCCCTCGGTAATGTCCATATTACCTGCTACCTCTTCTAAGGTTGGGGTAAGTTCAAAATTAGAGAAATGGAATACATTATGGGCCGGGTCCCAAAACGTAACCAAATCCTTTAAGATGTCACATCTTGGTCTAACGTTTAACAAACTGGTGAGACCCCCCAGATGTAGTTTGATCTTATCTTGCTCCGGCTTTCCTAAATCTTCCCACCACAAACACAACTTCAAAGGGATCTTGCTCCTAACTGTTATTGGCAAACTTGGACCCGTGCTCATTCTGCACATTTATTAAGGGGTTTTACGCAAAAGGTAAAACTTATTTGACTCAAAACAAAATTGACAACAATGTTTTCAAATTAAAACACAAGATCGGTTTTTTCGAACACAACCTTCTAGCACTTCGGTGATGAAGATTTTGAGGCTCTGTGGGCTAACTGGTTGAAACCTTAAAACGACCAAAGGTGGCTGTTTATGCAGAGTCAGCCTTCCGGCATCCCTTTCGAGAATATTTGGCTAATTTTGACAAAACAGCATTGCCTGACTTATTTATGAAAAATTAAAATTTGATATTTTTTTGGCTATTTTCCCAAAATGGAAAGTTGGACCCGATGAGGGTTGCCTACGTATCTCACACCCTGTGAGAATCAAACTGGCATAGTTCAGGTCAATAAACTAAATTTGAAAACAAGACTCCTTTCTAATCAATTGAACTAAAAAAAAACATCCCCCCACCTTTTTTTTTCAAAAATTTCGGCAGAGTTTCGACACTACTTGGGTATTGGTTTCTTTCTAAAATAAGTAGTTATCTCTCTATACTGCAATTTTTTTCTTTTTTTTTTCTCTTTTTCTCAATTTCCCCGTATCCCCGATTTTCAAAAGCCGGTCAGCATGCAAGTCTGAAGCAAATAAAATACGTAAAACAAACAAGATACAGCAGGATGGTCTTTTTCATTCAGGTTGCCTGTCCTAGACGGACCCAACCCCTGTGTTGAGTCCCCTAAGTTGAATGCAACATGATGCAAATAAACGCTCCTACTAGGGATTCGATATGAGGCTGCGTTATATTAAGTTTAAAAACCTGGGTGTATTGTTCTAGACCTGGCTTACCCGAGCGGACAGCTCGAGCCGAGGATGGGCACTGCGTACCGGTAACCAAAAGATCATCCGGTTTTGCAACTCCTCCGAATCCTCGTTCTATTTTGGGATATGACGCTAATAGAAAGAAGTCACGACCAGCGTGCACTTCTCAGGAGGGAGAAGAGAAAGTTTCGGCATAGTTTATATACAATTCAGATAATATCAAAGCGGTAAAGCATTTAGCACATTTAGCAAGAAAGCATGTAGGAAAATTAGATAAAGCCAAACATAACAATTATTTTAAGCTCGAATTCTTAAACCTTGAACCAGAAGTTCTGGGTTTTTTTTTACATTTTTATCCCCAGCGGAGTCGCCAGAGCTGTCACACCTACTTTTTCACTATTATGCCCCAAATGGGTGTAATAACGGGAGTTTTTCCAGTTAAAGGACAATCGAAACGGGATTTGTTTATTAAGAGATTCAGAGTCGCCACTTGGGAGATTTATGGTGTCCTAAGTCACCGGTGCGAATCCCGAATCGAGGAAAATATTAACTCTGTATTACAATCCACGAACCAAAAATTCGGATAAGGAATTCTGTTAACCCTGGAGAAGGTGTTAGGCATTCCCGAGTTCTGTGGTTCTAGCACGGTCGCTCAATTGTTATATTTGGCTAAAAATCTGATTTTTAATACAAGTTCAAACCTATTTGCATTTTTACCTTTTAACCGCCTTTGATTGTTATTATTTTATAAGAATTGCAACGTCGTGAAAACACATGTCGAACCACGTCACATCAATGTACCCGGTGGTTATTGACATATTTCGACTCCGTTGAGATTTGGATTTGAGTCACAAAAATATGCACCTGAGTTTAAGAAAGTAGAATTATTAAACACACGCCTAAAGAGACTAACGCGTTTATTATTTTGGGGAAAGCCGTGAAGTTTACTAAACGGTGTATCCCGAAATCTAAGTATCTTAATATATACATTTATTGAGGGCCCCGCAATTTATGTGCTTTATTTGGCAAGGCTCGTCTCATTTTTTATTAAAGGCAACTTGAAGTAAACTGTGATTTTTTATTTGATTTGTCTCTAAAAATAAAGGAAGATGTCCTACTTGATTAATATTGTCTAATAGTTATTCCATTTGGGTCCGTGACCTTATATGATTCAGGTCTTTAGCCATTTTGGGCTTGAACGCAGCCCACATGGAAGGATCATACCCAGGCGTATTGGGTCTGGGGCCAGTCCAACCTGGACAAGGCAGATCAGGCTGCACGGGGAGGTCAAGGGATTGAATCTCCGAAGCCAAATGGGCCCATATTTTGCCTACACATGTGCCTACCATTAGTTAGGCACCCTGATTATTGGACGAGGACTCTTTGTAGGCCAGTTGTTTTATTATGCAGAACTATAACAATATTGTACCTAATTCGATTTCCTAAAACAAACAGGCGAAGGCAGTCCCTGATCCAAATATGAGCTAACTTAGGGAATTTGAGCCCTTCGATTAACCCATATTTAAACTAACTTTCTCAACAACTAGATTGCACAACGATACAACTGATGCGTTAATTCCGATTTCAATCTAATTCATAAGAGAGTAAATGTTCAACTTCAGTCATTCTAACAGGACCTAACGTTCAATACTTTGGATCCGAAAAATTAACTAACATATGAGAATAGCATTGTCAACTAAGGCAGTCAAGGCCTTTACGTCATCCAGGCCTACTTAACTCCAAATATTCTATGGCCAATTTGAAAACAACTATACCTATTTTACTCATAGAACTAAGTTGAAGCTATAGTGATAGTGCATACAGTCCATTGGATTCCAATTAATACATGCACAAAACTTATTTAAACAGTTTAACCGAATTAAAATTCTAAGCTAGAAGATAATCAGCAAATGGTTCTTTATCATTCAATCTCAGCATGGTTATGTGAATACAATCTGTAGCTTCAATGGAGCATAAGAATATACCTGGATGATAAAACAGAAGAAAAAGAAGGAATGATCAGCAGTAAGTAGCAACAGCTAGACTTTTGAATTATTTTCCAAAAAAAAAAAAACAGCACCAGCAGTCACACAGTAACAACCAACCAAACAGGAGTTATTTGAACCAAAAGCAATCTTCACAATAAACCCAGGAAACTCCAACAGAAACTCAGTAACAACAGATGATAAACAACAATCAAATCCAGTGAGCTGGAGCAATTTTGAATCAAAACAGCTTCGCCAAACACTAAGGAACACACCACACAAATACTACCCCAAACTGACAGGACCCCCTTAGTATTTTCAGAAGTGTTTTTAGCTCTCAAAAGAATGGAATCCCCCTTCAACTAAGCCCCAATTCCTCTATTTGTATCAAAAACCGGCCCCTCCACAGCTCTTAGAACACTAAATTAAGAAATTTCTTGCCCATGATATTCCTTGCCAGCCCACTACTATGTGTCTTGTGTCATTTTTTATTCAAAGGCATGGGTTGCTTATTTGTTTAATCATTTCCCCTTAAACCTCCCCATGTTGTTATGTTTTGTTCCCCACTAGTTTATTAGTTTAATATCACATTAATACTTAGTGGACAGAACACTCAAATTAAATAATTCTTCAATTTTCTATTCCTAAATTACCCTCCCTGATGCCCTGGAACTACTGTCCTACCCCCCAAATCCTTTCCAATTTGCATTAAACCTATCAGCTATAACCAATTCACCTAATACATTACCTTAAATACCCATTAATTCCTAATTAAGCACTAGACTGAATCTATAGTAGCTATAACCACTACGACTTATCAGATTCAATCGAATAGTTTAAACTAGAACTCAAATCAGATTAAAAGGTATAAGAACACTAATTCAGGACAGTGTTCGAACTGGACCATTAAGGTCAAAATTGGTACACATATACATGGAAATAAACTAGTGTATTAGGAACAAATCACAATTAACCTTAGATAGTGAATGAGCACCATAAACACACTTAGCAAGAACAAACTGCATTCATATGCAAGAACAAAGAACTACAAAAAGCAGGGACCCAACATCACACAAGAATGAAACAATTCAAGGTAGCAACCAACAATTGACCAGAACTACTGAACTATAATCAAGACGGATTAATCGATGAAACTATTTATACCATATTTCATTCGACAGAAAAAAACTGGACCAAGAAAAGTCCGATGGAGAAGAGAGAAATGAATAAAATATGATGAAATACAACGGGGCTTAAAGAAATAAACAGCAACAAAAATAGAAAAGAAAAAGAACGAAGATACCTCAAAATTTCAGGCGAACTCCGCAAAGTTCCCATTTGAAATTTTGACTCGAACTTTTGAGGTCCAAACGAACCTTAATCGAGTGTTCTAAACTGAGAACATTCGACTAAGGTTGATTAAAACCTCAAATTTCCCCACTTTGGCCGATTCCAAATTTTGGTTGTTCTAGGGTTTGTTTGGTCGATTTAAGATTCGACAGGCTTTGAGAAGATTCGAACAAAGCTGGTAGGGGATTTAAGGACGGGGGTGGTCTGGTGGTCAACTAGTGTGAGTTTGGTGTCAAACGGAGGCGGCTAGGGTTTTGCTTGATACTTCGATTGAAGATTAGAGACGACCTGGGATGATTCGAGATTAATGGAGTGTAGATTTTTGTTGAGGGTGGTTAGAAGGTTCAGGGGTGTTAATTTCATGGTAACCGGCTTTGTTGCCGCCGGGTTTCAGGCGAAGGGGAGGGGTGGCGGCTAGGGTTTGGGAGGGGTCGTCTATGAGAGAAAAGAAGATAGGGAAGGGGTTTGGCTT
>MU715005.1:43682-75543 GCA_026770625.1 Nicotiana glauca
GGGGGCTTGGTACGTTTTAGGTTTAGATAGCCTGAAGGAGAATGGATCCTGGCCGTTTGATCAAACGAGATCAACGGCTTGGATTGCTTACTTAAGCGGAACATCGTCATTCCATCATAATAGAGACCGGGTTGCTCTCTTATGAGAACGGGTCGGGTTAGGCTAACGGGTTATGAGGGAGAATCTTGATCGTTGGATTAAACCAATTTTACGGTCCAGATTAAAAGGCTAAAACGGCGTCGTTTGGATAATTCCAGGGACGGACCGAACCGTTCGATTGAATGAGATCGATGGCCCAGATTTATAATGAAAAAATGACATCGTTTGGGTTGCGGGTAGGAGGGACTGAACTGGACCGGGAAGGTGATGAAATTTGGGCTGGTTTTGGGGTTATTTTGGACTGGCCCAATCTGGTTTTCTCTTTATTTTCTTTTTCTTTCCTAATTAATAAAATTAAAATTAAATTATAAACCAAATTTAAAGTACCAATTAATTTCCTAATAATAATTATCACACACAATTAAATGCCAACTAAAATAAAATCACACAATTGGAGATTAAATGCTAAAAGTGCAAAGTACATTATTTTTGTGATTTTTCCATTTGTAAAAAAACCTTAATTATTCCTAATTATAGAATTAAATACTAAATGCAAATGCAACATATTTTTTTATATTTTCATTAATTTAACAAATAAACATGCACGGACAAATGCGAACAATAAGAGAAAAATAACGCAAAAATCCACAAAAATTACAAAGAACACGAAACTATTTTATTTTGAATTTTATGGAGTAATTCTCATATAGGAAAAAAATCACATGCTCACAGTATTCTAGCGGATTGACGGTGGAAGCAAGGGGTAAATCTATAATTGAAACTTGAGTTATGTTCAAGACATCGAGGTAAATATTCGGTCTGACCTTAGCTTGAGGGATTAGAAGTCGATTCCAATTTGCTACGTGATTTTGTGGAGTACGACGTATAGGCATGGTGACGAGTATCTATACATTGGTGTCTAGCATGACCGTGGGTTTTATAATGCGATTTTTCATGATTTCGTTGAATAATCTATGCTTTAGAAGTGAATTCCATTTGTGGTAAAAAGTTAAGAAGTATTGTGACTTTTGAACATCATGGAGCAATGGCTCTAGTTATATTACGAATTTGTGAAAGTAAATGAGTTGATTTAATTCTTTGGAGCATTGGCTCAAGTGGTAAAGCTAGTTATGAAGTGAAAGAGAAAAGAGAAAGAGTTATTAACTTGTTCCCTTATCGGGATATTATTGCTTGTTTGCTATCTCCCTTGCCGGGATTTAATTGTTTAATTGTTGCTCCCTTGCCGGGATTCCTATTATAATCTTGTTTATTCCCTCGCCCCATTGTTATGATTGTTTCTTGGGTGAGGAAGAGTGATAAAGCACGAAGGGTGATGCCGTGCAGTGTTGTGTTGTAAAGAAAGAGTGTAAATCACGAAGGGTGATGCCGTGCACGATTGTGAGGCAAGAGTGTTTAGCATGATAGGTGATGCCATGCTGCACGATGAGCATTCTGTGCCGATTCTATTGTTTATATGGTGAGGAAAGAGAGTAAAAGTATGAAGGGTGATGCCGCGCGCATTTTGATTATATTTGCTTGGGTGAGAATGAGAGTTAAAGTACGAAGGGTGTTGCCGTGCACTTATTGCTTTTGATTCCTTATCGGAATCCGAGTTATGTTGTTCTTTCTTTGCTTGATGTCTTCTATTCATAACTGTTATCTCCCCCACAACATGTTTCCCCTTCCCACATTGACTGGTTATTTCTGTATTTTCTTTTCGGCTGTATATTTTTTAACTGCACAGGTTTATTTGGAGTTTGGTCATAGCCTCGTTAATCAAGACACTTACCAGCACATGGGGTCGGTTGTGCTGATACTACACTCTGCACTCTTTTGTGCAGATCCCAGTGCTGCAGCCTTCAGACTGTAGTGTGGAGGCTACCTTCAGTCCACGTAGAGATCCAAGGTAGACCTGCGGGCGTCTGCAGGCCCTCGCGTCTCCTCCATCCTTTATTTTCCTGTTTCATCTCTTTGTTTCTAAGACAGTGTGTCTTTTATATTCGGACTTTGTATTTAGCACTCTTAGAACGTCTGTGAGACTGTGACACTAGGTTTTGGGTAATTAAGACTTAATTTGATGTAATAGACATAGTTTTCAGATGCTAATTGAATTTCTACTTTGTTCTTTCGCAGATGGCGAGAAAACGCGCTTCCTCATCTATCTCAGCAGTCCGAGCCCCAGGAAGCTCCCACGAGGGGTAGAGGGTGAGGTCGAGGCCATGCTAGAGGCCGAGGTAGGGGTAGAGCTCAGCCCCGAGAAGATGCACCAGTGGCAGAGCCTCGGGTTGACTTTGACGAGGAGGTTCCGGCCCCAGCAGTTTCGTTGGGCCCAGCTCAGGTCCCTGAGGGGTTTAATGCTACCCTAGTTCTTCAAGATGCTCTGGTTTGATTGGTGGGACTCATGGAGAGTGTCACCCGAGCAGGTTTGCTTCCTGTAGCACCAGCCACTTCTCAGGCTGGAGTAGGAGCCCAGAATCCTGCTACTCGTACTCCGGAGCAGGTAGCTCCCCATATTCAAACTCAAGCAGTTCAGCAGTTAGAGAAGTTCAGTCGAGTGCAATATCTTAGACCGGCGATGGAGCAGCCATGTCTGCCGATGCTTTGTGAAGGCTGGATAGGTTCACCAAGCTCTTCACTTCTACGTTCAACGGTGCATACTGAGGATCCCCAGGATTATCTGGATAGTTGTCACGAGGTTCTTTCGAACATGGGGATTGTTGAGACCAATGGGGTCGATTTTGCTACATTCCACTTGTCTGGATCCGCCAAGACTAGGTGGAGGGATTATTGCTTAGCTAGACCAGCAAGATCACCAGCCTTGACCTGGGAGAAGTTCACGTAGCTATTTCTAGAGAAGTTTTTCCCCATTACTCATAGAGAGGCCTATCGGAGGCAGTTTGAGCGCCTCCAGCAGGGTTCCATAACGGTCAACCATTATGAGACCAGGTTCATTGACATAGCTTTCCATGCCCTTATTATACTTCCCACTGAGAGGGAGAGAGTAAGACGATTTATTGATGGACTCATTCAGCCGATTCGTCTCCAGATGGCTAGAGAGGCTGAAAGTGATATCACTTTTCAAGAGGTAGCCAATATGGCCCGGAGGATTGAGATGGTGCTACCACAGGGGGGTGGTCATGGGGCAGATAAGAGGCCCCGTCATTCAGGCAGATTCAGTGGTACCTCGTCCGGAGGTAGAGATTTATATGGTAGAGGCCATCCTCCTAGGCCTTTTCAGTCAGCAATTCAGGTTTCTCATGGTGCTTCAGGTAACCGTGGTCCCTAGATGCAGTACTCCAACCAGTAGCCCTACAGTGCACCACCTGCTCCTATCAGTTCACTGCCACTTTAGAGTTTTTAGGGTAGTCATTCAGGTCATTCGGTCCTGCAGTCTCAGCAGCCGAGGGCTTGTTACACTTGTGGTGATCCGAGTCACATTGATAGATTTTGCCCTTGAACATCGAGCAGCTCTCAACAGCAGGGTTCTCGTGCCATGGTACAGGCACTAGGTGTTCTACAGTCCGCCTAGCCAGCTAGAGGTGGGAGTAGAGGTGCTAGAGGTAGAGGTAGAAGTCCTAGAGGTGGAGCTCAGACCGCTAGGGGTGGAGGTCAGCCAGTAGCAGACCGACCTAGAGATGTGGTTCAGGGTGGTGGGGCCCAGCCCCGCTGTTATGCTCTTTAGGCCAGGCCCGAGTCTAAGGCTTTAGATGCAGTTATTACTGGTACGGTTCTGGTTTGTGATAGAGATGCTTCAGTGTTATTTGATCAAGGGTCTATGTATTCGTATGTATCATATTATTTTGCACCGTGCCTGGTCATGCCTAGAGATTTATTGAGTGTTCCTATTTATGTGTATACACCGGTGGGTGATTCTATTGGGGTCGATCGAGTCCATCATTCTTGTCACACCTCCTTTTTTACACACCCACCCGAAGGATAGTGTATAAGAGAGTTTTTCCATTTAAAGTGACATTATTCGAAATGGGATTATTTATTTATTTTAGGGTCGCCACTTGGGATAGGATTAGCTTTTGGTGTCCCAAGTCACCGGTTTAACTTAAATCCCAAATCGAGGAAAATTTGCGATTTCCCAATTGGAGTCTGCGAACCAGAAATTCTGAATAAGGTATTCTATTGACCCGAGGGAAGGTGTTAGGCACCCTCAGATCTCGTGGTTCTAGCACGATCGCTTAAATTATTATAAATGGCTAAAATCTGATTTTTATATATGTTCCAACCTATAATGCAATTTTAAGATTATTTACCGTTTTTAGTTAATTTTTTAAAGAAAGTAAACGTCGTTTAAAAATGTATTTTGGACCACGTCACATGAAATGCACCCGGATCCTCGACACATTCTTATTCAACGTTTCTGGATTTGGATTTGGGTTGCATGAAATGCATACCCGTGTTTAAGAAGGTAAAATTATTAAAAGCGCGCCTAAAGAGACTAATGGGTTATTATCTTTGCGGAGGGCCGTGAAATTCGCTAAACGGCATACCCCGATTCTAAGTATTTTTAATAAAGCATTTAATGAGAGCCCCACAATTTATGCGTTTTGTTCGGCGAGGCTCATCTCACTTTATTATTTAAAGGACAACCTAAAGTAACTACAATTTTTCTATTTATTTTTTTTGTCTCTAAAAGGATCTAATTAATTTACATTTATAAATTTGGGTCTCGAGTTCAAGTCCGAATTCAAACAAAAGAGGAAACCCTCCTAATTTGAACCCGCTACTTAACTCGAGAACCTAAATTTATATTTCCAAATTAATCCCCATATTCCTAATATAATTTAAAGGATTTTTTATTTCAATATTTTTGGGCCTTCAAACTTGGCCCTATATAGTAAGAAAAAAAATACAACTTGTATTAAAACTTGCCCTACTTTGGGCTTCTTATTATGACACTAGGCCCAATTATTGTGTAAACATATGGGCCTGGTTTCCTAGCCTCATTTTTGATCTCATGAAGTGGGATTTTAAGCCTGTTGACTATTTTGTAAACCAAACGTGCCATTTATTGATATGATCAGCCTGGAACTTAACAGTTAATTAATTTCAAAATTGCACCTCAAACAAATTCAGCAATTATCCGGACGCTAGGAATATGTGCTAAGACTCATTAATCTACTCATTTAAGTTGACATACAACACAATGTGTAAATACCCCACTGTGTGACGATTTGCCAAATATACATGACCTCCTATGAATTGCAATTTCAACAGGTATGAAAATCTAATACACGAGTTACTGGCAGAACATATTTGTGCAACTCTAAACTAACACAAAAAAAAAGACATTCACACAACTCTAAATGGTCCAGTGACCTTATTAGCTACAAATCAATACTAAACTAATGTATTGGCAGAACATTCATACAATTATAAAAGGTCCAGCAGTCTAATTAATTAGCAATCCATATATTGTCAACAAAACTACTCTATGCTTTTAAACTAAACTAGGAACAGAGACTTCAGAGATTAAATTCAATAACATTTCCTAATTTAATATGCATCAGCAATCCTACATTGACTTCAGAAGTTGTTTGAGACCAAGTGAGTACCTGAAAAAAGAACAAATGCAAAAATTGAGAGTCAGCAAGGCAAGCAACATCAGTATACAACAACAACTAAAACGATTTTGAACCCAGAAATTTTGTCAATCAGCCCAGTAGTTAATTTTACGTAGCAAAACCAGTAGCAACCAATATAAGCTTGAACAACCCAACTTTGACTTGATATAACCCCAAATACACTCGATAAACACCCCAGGAATATCTAGAACATTTCAGCAACTAAATATTGAGCTAGACAATGTAAATCAACAACTAGAAATCCAAATTAACCTAAGGAACAGTATTTTGAGGATTTTTTAAAAGTTTTCTGTTGTTTTTGATTTTTCTGTAGGATTTAAGATCTAAATGAAGGTTTCTACTGTAGGAGTTCAGATTTTAACTTCTTTTGACTTTTGAAATTCAAATTGGAGATTCAACTTTTAAGAAGAGGATTTTGAGAGGGAATTATAAGCTGGAAAGGGTTTGGAAATTTTCAGATATGTAAAAAACTTGTAAGTGAAGGCATTAGGTCTGCTTTTTATAGGCAAGGAAGGGGCATGAATGTTCTAGAGGTTTTCACTCATTCCCCCCCTCCCCCCTATTTATTTTAGAATTTAGTCATTAATCCTTAAATTTGTGGCTTGTTGCCCAAGTTACTGCATTAAGAATGCAGAAACTTACACTAAGGCCCCCTTCTAGAAGGACCTAGGATATTCTAGCTTTGTTTTCTACCTATGGAATACCTATACTACCCTCACTTATATTCTGAAATTACTGAGCCTTAACAAATTGACCCATTTTAAATGCCCAAACTACCCCTGATCACCCCTGAAATTACTAACCCTAGTATTAAACTATAACCCCCAGCCCCCTTTACGTTATTTAGTAACTATCAGCTATAACCAAACACCTACAATTATACAAAAAGAAAACCTAAAATTGGGCTAAGAGTATAAAAAATCCAAACTAACTATAGAATTAAATCTGAACAAAATTAATTCGAATATCAAGCAAACCAAATTAAGATCAATTGAAATCACATACAGTTAAAGTAATCAGAAGATGAGACATCAAAAACTAATACTCTAAACAAAACTAACTAACAAAATTGTAAAAACAGTCCAAAATTCTGACTAATCAAAATGACCTAATCAAACTAAATAGTTGAACAAAATTAACGACTTAAAACATGTATTAATGAAAACTAAATGGATCTAAGATAAATAGGGAACAAATTTGAGAAGTAGTCCTAGATTCAAATCGGAAACCTAGCCTAAACCTATTGAAAGAAAAGAAAGAAAAAGAAAGGAGAAGGAAGACACTGGGACTTACCAATTAGGCTTGAATCTTGGCATTCCAAATCGGACTTGATCTTTACCTGACTGCCTTCAAATATTGCCCCAAAATAATATTATATGTCTATTTTTAACAACACATTCATATAATATCACTTTAGAGCAAATTTGAATAGTGATGGACCCTTGAATTCGCAACTCTGAACTCAGATATGGGATTGGAGGAGTCTCACTGGGATTCTTAGGAAATAATTATGAGTAGGGAATTTAAGGTGGCCTGGGATTGTGGGTGTGAGTTTGGTTGAGTTTGGACGGCGCCGCCGCCGTGGTAGCGATGCCTAGGGTTTGGTAGATTAGAGGCGTTCCAGGGATGTTTGAAAAAAACCAATGGGAGATATGGAATGGGGAGGTGTAGGAGGTGACATGTTATGAATTTGGGAGTTATTGGACGCCGGCCACCACCGTGAGGCGATTTCCGGCGGCGGCGTGAGGCGGAGCCGGCGGAGGAGGCGGGGGTACGAGGAAGAGGGTAATGTTCTCAAGGGTTTGGCAATTCATTTGGACAATTTTATTTAAAACTCTAGATGAGTTTTGGGCCGTCAGAATATGGGAAATGAAAGGCCACGATTGATTTGCCCTAAAACGACGTAGTAGCACCCCTATACTACGTCGTTTTTATAGTTTGAGGGGTGGTGCGTCTGGACCGGGTATGGATATAATTTGGACCTGGGTAAGGGACACGTTTGGATGAGATTGAGCCCAAAAGTCAAAGGGCCTGATGCCCCCTTTTACTTAATTCAATTCTTTTCATTTTCTCTTTTTTTTTTAATTTTAAATTTGACTTTTGTATTTTATTTCTTGATTTTATTAAATGTAAGATTAAAAATAAAAAGACCTGAATTGACTCTAAAATTAACTAATTAAAATTCCAAAATTAACTAATTTCTATTTAAAAGAAAACTTAGGACAAATTCTAAAAATTGAAAGTAGAAATGTAAAGAACCATATTTTTTATTATTTTCTTTATTTTTTGTAATGTTAAAATGCGTACTATTTTGCATTTTTGGAATTATGTCAAGTAAGAATGCACATAAAATGCAAACAAACAAAAAATTGTGCAATTTATTCCTAAAAATTCGAATACTAAAGAAAAATTCTAATTCTAAAGAATTTTATAGGAGTAGTTTAAGCGTGGCAAAAATCACGTGCTCACAGCTGCCCCTCTTTGCTCGAAGACATGAAAGGTTTTCGGGCAAAGATAAATGAGCACCGTGAAGGATTTTTGCCTGCTCAAGACTCCATGAGAAGTATTTTGAAAACCATCTGACCGAACCATGCTTCAAAGGTTACCTACATATGCTTGGCTATAAAGGAATCAGGTCAATGTAGTTCTGGAAGGTTTGGTAGTTGGGACTACCAGGAGCTGTGAATTTCATTATTGTTGCTGCTGCTACTGCTTGCTGACCACCTTATTACACCAAAAGTAAAATCAAAGCTAAGCTAACTATGCCTATCAACTATGAGTTACAAGATTCCTATCTATATTTCTCTTGAAACTTGATCTTGAGTCTTAGCTGATTCTACTGTGGACTTCGATTAGAATCTTGATGCTCGCAAGTTATAGGTGTTTACTTCTTCATGTAGCGTTGTGTCGAAACAGGATCAGTGGAGCTTGTGACTTCAATCAGATTTTTTTTTAGCCATCCGCTCCCTTGCTTGCTTCACATTTGAGTTTATTTCTTTTTTTATTGATTCTGGATTTAGACTCATTCCATTGGTCATCTCGCACCTTGTGTCTTGGGGTCGACCTGCTTAAGATACTAAAACAAACAAACGAACGAAATTTTCTGCCCCAGTTTTCAATAGGAAAATTTTGTGAGTTAGTTGTGACACATATCTAAACAATTAAATCGGGATCGTGTATCATTGTAAATGAATCTAGGTTATGCTGGAAGATGACCGGGTTATGCAGAAAAAAGCAAAAAGGTTTTGGGTTATGCCGGGGAAATCCTCGGTTTTTGGCCTTGATTTGGAAAGAAAAATCTCCTTGGGTTATGCCAGGGAGATCCTCGATTTTTTGGCCGGGATTTGGAAAGAAAAAGCTCCTTGGGTTATGCCAGGGAGATCCTCGATTTTTTGGCCAGGATTTGGAAAGAAATAACTCCTTGGGTTATGCCAGGGAGATCCTCGATTTTTTTGGCTGAGATTTGGAAAGAAAAATCTCCCTGGGTTATGCCAGGGAGATCCTCAGTTTTTTGGTCGGGATTTGGAAAGAAAAAGCTCTTTGGGGTATGCCAGGGAGATCCTCGGTTTTTTGCTGGGATTTGGAAAGAAAAAGCTCCTTGCTACCATGATTTGTTTTTCTTTTGGGGGTTTTCATTTTCATTTCTTTCTTCTTTTTATTTTTCTTTTTCTTTTTTATTTTATATGTTTTCCTTTTTATTTAGCAAAACGCATGAAAGAATATTGGGGAAACTTCCTTTTTGGTCGTTTTCCTGCTGCAAAACTGTTTCAGCGCTTGCGCATTTCATTTCTTTTTGGGTTGCACCTGCTTCTTGCACGGTTGCTCTGAATAAGACCTGTTTTCAACAAAGAACAATTTTTTAGTTTGAAACGGTGGTTGGTTTTGTGACCTTGATCATCCCAATCGCTTGATCCCGGCCCTTTTTCCGTTGGGAACTTTTCCACTTGCTGGCTTTGAGGGTGAATCTCTTTTAAACCGACAGGATTCAACTTTTAGGACTTCAAGATGACTCGCCCGTGTGGGCTCTGGCATTTTCACTTTATTCTCCCCTTAGGACCTTTGCCTTTGACTTTCTTTCTTTTCAGATGTCTTTACTTTGAAAGCATCAATCACCATGGTCAATCGGGATTGGACTGACACACCAACTGAGGCTGGGTATTTTCTTTGGCTTTTGTCAGCGGAGCCCTATAGAACTAGTCCTACCACCTTTTCTTTGCAGTAATTTAGGAATCAGAGTTAAACCGAAAGGGATTCAAAGAAAAAATATACAAAAGTCAAGTAGATGAGTTTAAAGAGAAGCGTCCCTTCTGGGGGGAAAGAAGGACTTATCTGGGGTGTGCATGATGGCTTCAAATGAACATGACATGCTTCTTGGACTGGACGCCTGACCCATACAAGCTTTCCAACTTCTCGTGAACCCATTGATCCGCATTTCAAAACCAGGGAACCTTTCCAAGACTCTTTTAGTGATGAGATGTCTTCTTTTCGGCCGACAGCGCCCTTTGCGGGTTTTTGCCAGTCGACCTCTCTCATTTCTCTTCTCACCATCGCCCGATAGTGCTCTTTGTGAGTTTTCACTAAGCGGACTCTCTCATTTTTAGTTTCTTTACTCACCATCACCTTATGGTGGCCGAAGGTTTTCAGCGATAAGACTCTTTCATTTTATTTCTCTCAATTTGCATTATGTCAGATTCAAACAATGACGTTTTCCACTTCACTACCTTTGCCAATTGATCGGAAGGACTTGGACGAGGTCTTTGGGGTAAAAAGGATTTTGGGCGGAACTACAACTTTGGAACCATTTCGGTGGATTCATGGCCGAACCATTATATCATCTGCCCCAGTTTCATCTTTTGGGGAAATTGGTATTTTTGTTTTGGTGTGACTGAACCTCAGGGAGAGGCTGCCTACGTATCCTTTCGGAATCAAGTTGAACGTAGTTCAGGCAAATAATTTTTGTTTTTGTTTTTGTTTTTCTTTTCTTTTCTTTTTCTTTTCTTTTTCTTTTTCTTCTCCTTTTCTTTTCTTTTCTTTTTTCTTTTTTTCTTTTTCTTTTTGTACTTTCGGATTCCAAAGAGGGTAGCCAAAGAAACGGAACCGGCTCAAAGAGTTTACGAAGGATCGATAGTGTTTGAGATAGCGGGAAGGAAAGCCTTCGTCATCTCAATTACACAAAAGCCATCAAACCAGGAGGCCTAGACATAATACCTTTTGACTGCATCTGCATTGACTGCTATTTCAGGATCATATCCTTCGACGTCTCCTAGATACAGTGCTCCTCTTGGCAATATCTTCCAGATTATGTATGGACCTTTCTAATTAGGAGCAAACTTTCCTTTTGCTTCTGGGTGATGAGGGAGAATGCGTCCCAACACGAGTTGTCCCACTTCAAAATTCCTGGGACGAACTTTCTTGTTATAGGCGTAGGCCATTCTTTGTTGGTACAATTGCCCGTGACATATTGCGGCCATCCGTTTTTCATCAATTAATGACAACTGCTCTAGTCGGGTTTTAACCCACTCACTATCCTCAATTTCTGCTTCAACAATTATGCGAAGCGAAGGGATTTCTACTTCTGCAGATATGAAAACTTCAGTTCCGTAAACGAACAAGTACGGGGTCACTCCGATTGACGTACGCGTTGTGGTGTGATACCCGAGTAATGCAAAAGGCAACTTTTCATGCCATTGCCTAGAACTTTGAATCATCTTTCTCAAAATCTTCTTGATGTTCTTATTTGTTGCTTCGACGACACCATTGGCTTTTAGCCGATAAGGAGTAGAGTTTCTATGCGTTATCTTGAATTGTTCACATACCTCTCCCATCAGACGACTGTTCAAGTTTGCAGCATTGTCGGTAATGATGGTTGCAGGAATGACAAAGCGGCAAATGAGATTGGAGTGCACAAAGTCCACCACAGCCTTCTTGGTGACCGACTTGAGAGTGATGGCCTCAACCCATTTTGTGAAGTAATCGATTGTAACCAATATGAATCTATGCCCATTCGAAGCTTTCGGCTCAATTGGCCTAATGACATCCATACCCTAGGCAACAAATGGCCATGGTGCTGACATTGGATGAAGCTCTGTTGCAGGTGCATGAATCAAATCATCGTGCACCTGACATTGATTGCATGTCCGAACAAAGCTGAAGCAATCTTTTTCCATGGTTATCCAGTAATACCCCGCTCGCAGAACTTTCTTTGCCAATACATAACCATTCATATGAGGTCTGCATACTCCCGTGTGTACTTCACGCATAATTCTTCCGGCTTCCTCGGCATCAACACATCTTAGCAACTTGAGGTCTGGGGTCCTTTTGTACAAAACATCACCGCTTAAGAAGAAACCACTCGCATGTCGTCTGATGGTTCTCTTTTGATCTCCAATGGCTTGCTCGGGGTATTCTTGTGTTTTCAGAAATCTTTTCATATCATGATACCAGGGCTGAATGCTGGGTTCCACCTCAACCGCATTACAATACCCATGCTTTTCTTTGATTTGAATCTCCAGAGGGTCAATATGGGCATTGCCTGGGTAGGGCAGCATTGAAGCTAGAGTGGCAAGTGCATTGGACGGTTCATTGTGACACCGAGGGATGTACCTGAACTCTATCGACTTGAAACGTTTGGTGAGATCATCCACATGTTGTCGATAAGGAATGAGCTTAACATCTTGAGTCTCCCAATCTTCCTGGGCTTGCCGGATAATCAAGCCTGAATCCCCCATGATCAATAAGTCTTCAACATCTTGGTCAATTGCCATATTCATGCCCATGATATAAGGTTCTTACTCGGATGTATTGTTTGTGTAGAAGAATTGGAGCCTAGCTGTAACTGGATAGTGCTGACCATCGGGTGATATCAAGATTGCCCCAATGCCTACACATCTAGAATTTACTTCTCCATCAAAGAACATTTTCCAAGCATGAGTGTCCTCATAGATGGATTCCACTGAATTAACCTCTTCATCTGGGAAGTATGTGCTCAACGGTTGGTATTCCTCGTCAACCGGGTTTTTAGCCAAATGATCTGCCAACGCCTGCGCTTTCATTGTCGTGCGAGTGACGTAGACTATGTCAAATTCGGTAAGCAAGATTATCCATTTTGCTAGTCTCCTAGTGGGCATCGGTTTCTGGAATATGTACTTCAGAGGATACAACCTGGTTATGAGGTAGGTAGTGTGGGCTTGAAGGTAATGTCTCAACTTTTGAGCAACCCACGTCAAGGCACAACATGTTCTCTCCAAAAAAGTGTATTTAGCTTCGTAGCTGGTGAATTTCTTTCTCAGATAATAAATTGCCTACTCTTTCTTGCCGGTTATGTCATGTTTCCCAGAACACAGCCAAACAAATTTTCCAACACTGTCAGATACAAGAAGAGAGGTCGCCCAGACTCCGGTGGGACCAACACTGGAGGATTTGACAAATATTCCTTGATCTTGTCGAAAGCCTCTTGACATTCAGACATCCATTTGATTGCCGCATCTTTCTTCAACAGTTTGAATATGGGCTCACATGTGGTAGTCAGTTGAGCGATGAACCGACTGATATAGTTTAACCTGCCCAATAAACTCACCACATCCTTCTTAGTTTTTGGGGGAGGTAAATCTCGAATAGCCTTTATCTTTGTTAGATCTAACTCGATAACTATCCTGCTAATTATGAAACCCAGGAGCTTGCCTGATGGGACTCCGAAGGCACATTTGGCCGGATTCAGCTTCAAATCATACTTGCACAGCCGTTCGAAGAACTTACTCAAATCTCGAACGTGGTCACTCTAAGTTCGGGACTTGATGATCACGTCATCCACATACACCTCTATCTCTTGATGCATCATATCGTGGAAAATGGCAGTCATGGCTGTCATGTAGGTTGCCCCGGTATTCTTCATCCTAAAGCGCATGAACCGATAACAGTAGGTACCCCAGGGTGTAAAGAAAGCTGTCTTCTCGGCATCTTCTTCATCCATCAACACCTGGTGATATCCTATGTAACAATTCACGAAGGACTGTATTTCATGTTTGGCGCAGTTATCAACAAGGATGTGGATGTTTGGTAAAGGGAAATTGTCTTTAGGACTTGCCCTATTCAAATCTCAGTAGTCCACACATACTCGGGTTTTCCCGTCCTTCTTTGGCACCGGAACTACGTTAGCCAGCCATGTGGTATATCGGACCACTCGGATTACCCCCGCCTTCAGCTGTTTTATGATTTCTTCTTTGATCTTATCGCTGATATCAGTTTTGAACTTTCTTTGCTTTCGCTGCACTGGAGGACAATCGGGAATTTTTGCACCACTAGATCAACACTCAGTCCTGGCATGTCATCATACGACCAAGAAAAAACATCTTTAAACTCAAACAGGAGTTGGATTATTGCATCTCGAGTTTTCTCATCTGTGTGAATGCTTATTTTGGTTTCCCTGATTTCTTCGGCAGTTCCCAAATTAACCGGTTCACTGTCATTCAGATTTGGCTTAGGTTTGTTCTCAAATTTTTCCAATTCTCGATTTATTTCCTTAAAAGCCTCTTCTTCATAATATTCTGATTCTTGATTCATTATTTCACAGCTAGACAACGTATTTGAGTTTGGGCATGAAGTCCGCAAGCATGTCGTATTATTTGAAGTCGCATTATTATGACTGAAAGAAAAGATGAAAAGGGAAAATAACAAAAATCAGAAAGAATAAAGAGAAAAATGGACGGTGAAATATTGATTTCATTTCTTGGAATTTGGAAAGATAACAGAGTTTACATTCACGAATTTAAAGACAAGAAGCTAAAATAAACATCCGAGTTATACCCTGAAATAACTCGGGATGCAGAAAAGGTGACAGGGCTAGTTTACCGGGACTCCCGCCTGATCGGGAATGACGTAGACTTCTAGCTTTGGAGTTTAGCATTTGGTCCCATGTAGAGAACCTTAGTGGTGTTAGTCCCTTTCCCTGGCTGAACCATGTTAGTTTCATAAAGCATTTATCTCATAGCTCCACAGATATCTTCGATTTCCTCAGTCGTGAACACCTCATTGTCCTCTTCTTCGTCGTACTTAGGCTTGACAAAGGTCTCATACAGATGTGGCAATGGTTGTGGAAGAACCCATCCTTCTTTCTTTCTTTCTTCGACCCATTTCTCATCATCTGGGGTAGGGCGGAAGCCTATCCCGAAATACTTCTCTGCTGTGGGTAGAGTTACCGCCTCGGATATTCCTTGAAAAGCCTTTCCCAACCCTTTTCCTAGTTTGAAACCGTGTCCAATCATTTCTTTAGCCACCATGATTGAAGCATTAGACAGGAAAGGCTGGGGGCACGGATTTCCCTCCTCGTACTGGTCAGCTACCACTATTTCAAAGGCTTGATAGACAATATGCTCACTTCCTTCCTTTGCCTCCAAGCATAGGATAGATGGGTCACGATAGATGGACTGCTCGTCTTCTCCGTGGATCACGATCTCCTTATCTTCATACTCAAATTTTACCATCTGGTGGAGGGTAGAAGGCACAACTCCTGCAGCATGGATCCAAGGCCTTCCCATTAGAAAGTTGTAAGATGTATCCATGTCCAAAACCTGGAAGGTTACCTTGAAATCCACTGGGCCTATAGTGAATATTAAATCAATTTCACCGATGGTATCCCTCTTAATGCCATCAAAAGCTCTCACACAAACATTATTAGGACGAATCCTTCCTATCCCAATTTCCATTCTTTGCAATGTGGAGAGTGGGCAGATGTCAACCCCCGAGCCTTCATCCACCGTAACTCGCTTGACGTAGTAACCCTCACATTTGACAGTCAGGTACAAGGCTTTGTTGTGGGCCGCTCCTTCTGGAGGCAAATCATTTTTACTGAAAGAGAGTTGATTGACGTCAAAGAATCTTTCTGCCATTCTCTCAAGTTGTTCAACTGACGTTTCAACTGGCACATATGCCTCACTCAAGGTTTTCATAAGGACCTTCTGATGTTCGGCTGATTTCGTCACCAATGACAATAGTGACACTTGCTCAGGACACTTCCTCAATTTCTCCACCATTTCGTAGTCAGGCATCTTCATTTTCTGAAAGAAAGCCTCTGCTTCTTCAGTGCTCACCAGCTTCTTAGATGGAAAGCGCTTTCGTACGGCGCTATTTACCTCCTGCACATTTGAATATTTTTCAACCGGGACTGTGCCTGGAAGTTCTCCCAAAATTTCCTTGCCTCTGTATGTAACCACTGTTTGCTGGTAGTTCCACGGCACTACAGAAGGGTCGGTCATTGGCTTCTATGGTACGCATCCAATAACCACTGGCTCACTCAGCCGAGGTGATTTAATTGTCCCCCGCACCACATAGGCCCCTTTCAGCACATACATTTGTGTCCCCTTCCTCACTTCGAACTTCCTTGGGGTGCTCAAAACTAGTGTTTTCTCTTGGCGACCTCGTGGAACATAAAGAACCCCGTGTTTAGGAGGCACCGGCTCTACTTTTGTCTCAGTTTTCTTCTCAAGCTCAGTTTTGACAATTTCGTTCTTATTCTCCCCTTTTCCCTACTTCGGGGCTGCCTTAGACTTCCTTTCTGCATCGGCAATAGCAATTATGGCTTTCAGGGCTGGATCAAATTTCCGTTATTCACAAATCATACCGATTACCAGCCCGTTGTTGTGAGCGGGCAAAGGGTTATTGGTAACATTCGGGGCTTCTTCATCCCTCAACACTATTTTTGCTTGTTCAATCAAATCTTCCATAGCTTTCTTCAATGTCCAGCTGTTATCAATATTATGACCTTCAGCTCCTGAATGATAGGCACAACGAATACCCCGTTGATAGGCCGGAGATTTTGGGTTCTGCCTGTTTTGGGGAATATGTTGCAGCAGATTCATCTGGACGAGCTTTGGGAACAAACTGGATTAGGGTTCACCAATTGGTGTAAAATTTGGTCGTCTAGGTGGTTCCCGAGGGCGAAAGTTATATTATGGTGGTCGGGGATTATATTGGTTTTGGTAAGGAGGCTGGTTTCTTTGGAATGGAGGTGGATTTCAGTTAGCTTGTGGTTGTGGTCGGCCGAAAGGTTGAGCATTCATGACCGCATAAGGTAGAGGAGCATAAGTCATATCTGTGTGAGGATAGTAGTGTTGAAGGGTTCTTTCAGAGAACACCAGTCTAGGAGCCCGATATCTTCTTCCTCCCGATTTGCCATAACTGTTTCTTCTTTCTTTTTGCCTTTGGTCATTCTTCCAGACCCGCCTTGGATAGCTTGGGAGGTTGCTCTTATGGCCGACTGGCTTAACATTCTGCCTGTTTTTAGCCCATTTTCTACCATTTCTCCAATTTTTATTGCGTCTGCGAAAGGCTTACCTTTGGCAGACATCATATTTTGAAAGTAGTCTACTTCCTAGGCTTGCAGGAAAATAGTGACCATCTCCACCTCATCCATTGGAGGCTTCACTCTTGACGCCTGTTCGCGCCACTTAATTGCGTATTCTCGAGAACTTTTTGATGGTTTTTTCTTTAGATTTGCCAGGGAGTTCCTGTCTGGCGCAATGTCTATGTTGTACTAAAATTGTCGAACAAAGTCCCTGGCAAGATCATCCCAGATATGCCAACATGAGACATCTTGATCCATATACCACTCTGAAGCAATGCCAACTAAGCTTTCCCCGAAATATGCGATCAACAATTCTTCTTTGCCACTGACTCCCTGTAACTGATTGCAATACTTCTTTAGGTGAGCAATGGGGTCACCATGTCCGTCGTACTTTTCAAATTTTGGTGTTTTGAACCCTGAGGGCAAGTGTACATGCGGGAAGATGCATAGATCGGTATAGGAGATGCTCTTCTGCCCGCTCAAGCCTTGCATATTTTTTAAGCTTTGCTCGAGACTCCTCATTCTCTTTGCCATCTCATCCTACTCTGGGGCCTTGGGGGTCTTGTCCTGCCCCGGTGTAAGCTCATATGGTGGTTGGGAGTAGGTGTATTGAGGATAATAAGGAGGGTCAGCCTGAAAGACGGGATTTTGGAATGTGAAGACCGAGGGGTCGAAAGCATGCTTCGGTAGTGATGGTTGTGTTGTTGCGGAGGATGCTGGATCCATGAAGATGTTGGGAGCCATTCCAGATGGGAACATCTGGGGGCGAACCTCAGAGGGTGTTCCGAAGAAATTAGCAGTCATAGTAGGTTGCCTAGAGGAATGTTTAGGTGATTGATAGGGACAGTAGTAACACCTCCAGGTCTAGGGAATAACTCCGAGAATCCGGGGATAGTGCTGGGAGGTTCCTTTCAATTGTTCCAAGCATCCCACATTTCCATTAATCGCAAGCGTAATATCCAATTTTCTTCAGCTGTAAGGGATTCAGAGGCCAGGACCCCCGAGATGGGGTTGTCTTCGGGTATAGGGATTGCAGGCAGGGTCATTTCAAATGACATCTCTGTACTTCCTTTTGATCTGGTGAAATATCGATGTGATGCCAGCTTACCACAAACCAAGCACGGTTTCTAAAAGACTCAGCAGGAAATGATAGCAACAACGGTTAGTGTAAAACAAATAACAGATAGATAACTGCACATTGGAGTGTGATGCACCTATTGCCACGGTTGCATGCGCCATCCCAGCTTTTCTCTTGTTCCTTTCGCCTTTCTTTCTCTTTTGTTTTGTTTTCTCTCATTTTCTTGTCTCTCTTCTCTTTTTTTTATTTCCTGCTTTTCGTTGGCCATGGTTTTTCTCTCAATGCCTTATTTTATTTCTTTGTGTTTCTTTTCCTTGTTTTTCCCTTTATTTACTTCCCTCCTATTTCTATTTTTCTCTTTTTCTTAGGATTACGGTTGAATCTTATGTAGATTGCCTACGTATCATGGCCCCGCATGAATTAGACCAGGCGTAGTTCTTGCAAATAAATGCAAAAATAAGAAAACAATTTTGGGAATTTTCAATTTTTCATTAATAACAACTGCGATTACAAAAGCTACTAGACTATTTGTTTTTTTTCTTGAAAAAGGAAATTACAAAAACAGACTTAAAAGCAAAATACAGACTCGATTAACTAAGAATACATCAAAACTTCAAATCCTGGGACCCGCGGGGCATCATTCGGCATCTCCGCGGGCCTGCTTGCAAGACCCTTTTGCAACTGATCTAAATCATTCATCACCTGGCAAACAAATATCATCACTGAGGCAAAGAAGGTTGTGCGACCCATCCGTTTACCGGCCTGATACTTCATGACAATATAGTTTGCTATGCTTCGGATCCTTTCCCTGATTCAGCCCTTTTCTTGGAGGAGTCGACTTATTTGTTCGGTACGAGCCTCTAGCATCTGAGTGTTCTGGAAGTGAAGGTCTTGTAGCAATTTTATTTCCTTTTCCATCTCGACAATTAACCCACAGCACCGGTCCCTCTCGGCTTGGAATTCTTTGTCCCGCCGGGCTGCCTTTTCTTTAAAAGTATTCATTCCATTTCATGTTGGCAATGGTTCCCTCATAATTTCTCTTCATTTGTTGCACCAATTGGGCTCTTTCTTCAGTCTTCTTGGCCCACTGTGCCCGAAGTCTTGCCATGTTTCCCTCGGATTTTTCTAATTCTTCCTGGCAGTCCAAGACTTGTTTCTTCAGCCCTTTGATCAACCTTTCATCGGATAAACTCCTCTTGGTTCCTGGCATCTATTTTCATTTGTCGAATTTGGGCTTTGAGTGCTTCATTTTCCTGAGCTAACTTCTTTTTATCACCTTCATTGGCCGCAGCCTGTATACTCTTGTCGAACTAGAGATCTCGAACTTGTTGCTCCAACTGTCCTATTCTAGCTCGGTACTCCCTTTCCTTGGCCTGCCAATCCCATTGAACCTGAGCCCCATCGATAAATTGCTGCACGTGTGGCTTTTTAACGGGTCTCTCGGGGATTTCAAACTTTTTACCAAACCACGTCAAATATTTTGGATCTACCTTGCCTCTAGCTTGGTCCTGTACTATGGTTTTGGGCTCGAGGAACCGGCACTTATTCCATATCTTTCGTATTCTACCTTCAGGGAATGCGGCCTTCGGGCCTAACTCAATGACTTGCTCACTCAGGTCTTCATCATTATGCACTGTCTGGAATATTCCAAGTTGTCGCAAAACTCGGTAAGGAGCATAAAGCTGTATGCTTTGAATACCTATCAAAAGAATATAAGAGACCTCTACTGATATGTATACAGCTTCAGTAGGAGGAAGCCACCCATAAGCCCATTCAAATTTATCTGCGGTCAGGGATCTTAAGCATGATGACCAGGTCTCAGTACCCTCAGGGAACTTAATACCTGTCACTCGGGTCCCAAATTCTGCAATACAATTCAACTCGGTTAAACCGTAGTTCATATAGCATGTGCGGTGACTGAGGTGTTCCTGTATCCACAACTGTAAGAGCAAATTTCAACCTTGAAAGAATTTCACGCCTTCCCGACACTTGGTCAAAGCTCGGTACATTTCTACTACAATCAGGGGAACCACTATGCTAGTAGGTTTTTTCATGGCAACATCTAGCATCCCTAC
This sequence comes from Nicotiana glauca, assembly GCA_026770625.1. Taxonomy (NCBI): domain Eukaryota; kingdom Viridiplantae; phylum Streptophyta; class Magnoliopsida; order Solanales; family Solanaceae; genus Nicotiana; species Nicotiana glauca. The sequence goes on from MU715005.1 coordinate 63,870, forward strand.
TAGGACGAGGTCTATGTGACATTCTTTTCTCGGACAAACCACCACTCCCAGAAAGTCTACCATGAAGGCTAATCCCCGTCGGGCTTCCCATTTGTCTTTATTTCTGGCATGTGTCAATCCGGTATTGGGTTCCTCAAAACCTTTTGGGTTACCATACCGGTGATATAAGAAATGCAATGTACAACACCCTTCCGCCAGATGCAGGTCTTGAATATCCCGGTTGATGTTCAACAAATCCAAGAACCTAAGAAGAGTTACCAGTCGTGGGGCCAATGGGTATCTACCTCGGAGGTTCCCGTTGAGACCCGCGTATCTCGCAATCTCCTCTAATGTAGGTGTGAGTTCAAAATCTGAAAACTGAAGTACATTACGGGTTGGATCCCAAAATGGTATTAGTGCCTCAATGATATCCTTCCTCGGTTTGATGTTCAATAAATCCATAAGGCCGCCCAAAATTTTGACCACAATATCTCTGCTTCCGTTTCCTAAATCATGCCACCACATATGGAGTTTCAAGGGGATCTCGCTCAGGACTGAGAAGGTTTCGATGTTACTTGAAGTCATCCTGCACATTTATTTGAAGGGCAATTTAATGATTTATTTTGAAAAATGGCTATTTTTGCAAAGAGTTCTTTATTTATAAAACAAGGACTTGGTTTTGCAAATACGGCCTTTCATCACTTCTGGGAGGAAGATTTTAAGGCTGTGCCCGCAAATCACTTAGAAATGACTCAGGGTGGCAATTCTTGCAAAAAGGGCATTCCGGCATCCTGTTGGGGACATTCGACTTATCTTCAACAAGAATGGCCTCACCCGACTTATTTATGACAAACATTTTGACATTTTTTTGCTATATTTTTTTTTTTAAAAAGGGAGGTTGGACCCGATGAGGGTTGCCTACGTATCTCACATCCGGTGAGAATCAAACCAGCATAGTTCAGGCAGATTTGCCAAAAACTATTTTGAACAACAATTTTTCTTTCTATATTTTTTTCAAATACTTTTCTCTTTTCCTTTTTTCTCATTTTTCAAAAATCCGGTAGCATTTCGGTACTATTTGGGCATTGGGTTTTTCAAAATGAATGGTCATCCTCACTTAGTCCTAACAGTGCTTATTTTTCTCAGTTTTCACAATCGGTCAACATGCAAAGCCGAGCAAATAAATGCGCAAGTAGCACGTAAGATGTATCAGGATGGTCATTTTCATTTCAGGTCACCTGTCCTAGATGGACCCAACCCCTGTGTTGAGTCCCCTAAGTCAAATGCACATGATGCAAACAAACGTCCTACTAGGGATCCGGCATGAGTTTTTCTTCTTCTAGGTTTAAACCCTAGGTTTATTGATCTAGACCTGGCTTACCCGAGCGAACAACTCGAGCCGAGGGGGAGGCAGCGTACCGGGGATACAGAAGCTCCGCCGGCTTAGCAACTTATCCAACCTCGTTCTAAATTGGGAAAGACTCTAAACAGAAGAGAATCTACATAGAGTGCACCCTTCTCCATGATGTAGAAAACTCAGAGAGAGGAAGGGATTCGCGACAGTTTATATATACAATTTCAACAAATATCAAAGCGGTAAAACATTTAGCACATATAGCATGGAACATGTAATAAATCAGATAAAGCCAAATATAACAATTATACTAAGCTCGAATTCTTGAACCCTGAATCGAAATTCTGGGTTCGTGTCCCCAGCAGAGTCACCAGAGCTGTCACACCTCCTTTTTTACATATCTACCCCAAAGGATAGTGTATAAGGGAGTTTTTCCATTTAAAGTGACATTATTTGAAATGGGATTATTTATTTATTTTAGAGTCGCCACCTGGGATAGGATTAGCTTTTGGTATCCCAAGTCACCGGTTTAACTTAAATACCAAATCAAGGAAAATTTGCGACTTCCCAATTGGAGTCTGCGAACCAGAAATTCTGAATAAGGAATTCTGTTGACCAGAGGGAAAGTGTTAGGCACCCTCGGATCCTGTGGTTCTAGAATGGTCGCTTAAATTATTATAAATGACTAAAATCTGATTTTTATATATGTTCCAACCTATAATTCAATTTTAAGATTATTTACCGCTTTTAGTTAATTTTTTAAAGAAAGTGAACGTCGTTTAAAAACGTGTTTTGGACAACGTCACATGAAATGCACCCGGATCCTCGCCATATTCTTATTCAACGTTTTTGGATTTGGATTTGGGTTGCATGAAATGCACACCCGTGTTTAAGAAGGTAAAATTATTAAAAGCGCACCTAAAGTGACTAACGGGTTATTATCTTTGCAGAGGGCCGTGAAATTCGCTAAACGGCACGCCCCGAATTCTAAGTATTTTTAATTAAGCATTTAATGAGGGCCCCACAATTTATGCATTTTGTTCGGCGAGGCTCATCTCACTTTATCATTTAAAGGCTAACCTAAAGCAACTACAATTTTTCTATTTATTTTTTTTGTCTCTAAAAGGGTCTAATTAATTTACATTTATGAATTCGGGTCTCGGGTTCAAGTCAGAATTCAAACAAAAGGGGAAACCCTCCTAATTTGAACCCGCTACTTAACTCGAGAACCTAAATTTATATTTGCAAATTAATTCCCATATTCCTAATATAATTTAAAGGATTTTTGATTTTAGCATTTTTGGGCCTTCAAACTTCGCCCTATATAGGAAGAAGGAAAATACAGCTTGTATTAAAACTTGCCCTACTTTGGGCTTCTTATTATGACACTAGGCCCGGTTATCGTGTAAACATATGGTTCTGGTTGCCTAGCCTCATTTTGGATCTCATGAAGTGGGCTTTTAAGCCTGTTGACTATTTTGTAAACCAAATGTTTCATTTATTGATATGATCAGCCTGGAGCTTAACAGTTAATTAATTTCAAAATCGCACCTTAAACAAATTCAGCAATTATCCAGATGCTAGGAATATGTGCTAAGACTCATTAATCTACTCATTTAAGTTGACATACAGCACAATGTCTAAATCCCACACTGTGTGACGATTTGCCAAGTATGCATGAACTCCTATGAATTGCAATTTCAACAGGTATGAAAATCTAATACACGAGTTACTAGCAGAACATATTTGTGCAACTCTAAATTAACACAAAAAAAGACATTCACACAACTCTAAATGGTCCAGTGACCTAATTAGCTACAAATCAATACTAAACTAATGTATTGGCAGAACATTCATGCAATTATAAAAGGTCCAGCAGTCTAATTAATTACAAATCCATATATTATCAACAAAACTACTCTATGCTTTTAAACTAAACCAGGAACAGAGACCTCAGAGATTAAATTCAATAACATTTCCTGATTTAATATGCTTTAGCAATCCTACATTGACTTCACAAGTTGTATAAGACCAAGTGAGTACCTGGAAAGAGAACAAATGCAGAAATTGAGTCAGCAAGGCAAGCAACAACAGTATACATCAGCAACTAGAACGATTTTCAACCTAGAAATTGTGTCAATCAGCCCAGTAGTTAATTTTAGGTAGCAAAACCAGTAGCAACCAAAATAAGCTTTAACAACCCAACTTTGACTTGATATAACCCCAAATAGACTTGATAAACACCCCAGGAATATCTAGAACATTTCAGCAACTAAATATTGAGCTAGACAATGTAAATCAACAGCTGGAAATCCAAATTAACCTAAGGAATAGTATTTTGAGGATTTTTTAAAAATTTTCTATTGTTATTGGTTTTTCTACAGGATTTAAGATCTAAAATGAAGGTTTATACTATAGGAGTTCAGGTTTGAACTTCTTTTAATTTTCGAAATTCAAATTGGTGATTCAGCTTTTAAGAAAAGGATTTTGAGAGGGAATTATAAGCTGGAAAGGGTTAGAGAATTTTTAGAGGTGTAAAAAACTTGTAAGTGAAGGCATTAGGCCTACTTTTTATAGGCAAGGAAGGGGCAGGAATGTTCTAGAGGTTTTCACTCATTTTTCTCCCCTTTTTATTTCAGAATTTAGTCATTAATCCCTAAATTTGTGGCTTGTTGCCCAAGTTACTGCATTAAGAATGCAGAAACTTATACTAAGGCCCCCTTCTAGAAGGACCTAGGATATTCTAGCTTTGTTTTCTACCTATGGAATACCTATACTACCCTCACTTCTATTCTTAAATTATTGAGCCTTAACAAATTGACCCATTTTTGGTGCCCAAACTACCACTGATCACCCCTGAAATTACTAACCCTAGTATTAAACTATAACCCCCAGCCCCCTTTACCTTATTTAGTAACTATCAGCTATAGCCAAATACCTATAATTATACTAAAAGAAAACCTAAAATTGGACTAAGAGTATCAAAAATCCAAACTAACTATAGAATTAAATCTGAACAAAATTAATTCGAATATCAAGCAAACCAAATTAAGATCAACTAAAATCACATACAGTTAAGGTAATCAGAAGATGAGAAATCAAAAACTAATACTCTAAACAAAACTAACAAACAAAATTGTAAAAACAGGCCAAAATTCCGACTAATCAAAATGACCTAATCAAACTAAATAGTTGAACAAAATTAATGACTTAAAACATGTATTAATAAAAACTAAATGGATCTAATATAAATAGGGAACAAATTTGAGAAGCAGTCCTAGATTCAAATCAGAAACCTAGCCTAAACCTAATGAAAGAAAAGAAAGAAAAAGAAAGGAGAAGGAAGACACTGGGACTTACCAACTAGGCTTGAATCTTGGCATTCCAAATCGCACTTGATCTTTATCCGACTGCCTTCAAATATGGCCCCAAAATAATATTATATGTCTGTTTTTTAACAACACAGTCTTATAATATCACTTTGGAGCCCATTTGAATAGTGATGGACCATTGAATCCCGAACTCTGACCTCAGATGTGGGATTGGAGGAGTCCCACTGGGATTCTTGGGACCCTTGAATCATTAATTTATTCCTAAAAATTCGAATACTAAAGAAAAATCCTAATTCTAAGGAATTTTATAGGAGTAGTTTAAGCATGGCAAAAATCACGTGCTCACAGTTCTTGTATTGCAGTTATTGGGGGTCTTGAGACCCGTGTAGACCTGTTGCTTTTAAATATGGTTAACTTTGATATTATATTGGGGATGGACTGGTTATCACCTTACCACTATATCTTGGACTGTCATGCCAAGACTGTGACCTTAGCTTTACTGGGTATGCCTCATTTAGAGTGGAGAGGTACTCCAGGTCATTCTACCTGCAGTGTCATCTCATATGTGAAGGCTCGGCGTATGGTCGAGAAGGTGTGTTTGGCCTATTTAGCTTATGTTCGCGATTCTAGTGCTGAGGTCCCTTCTATTATTTCTGTGCCCTTTGTTTGGGAGTTTCCTAAGGTATTTCCTTCGGTCATATCGGGTATGCCACCCGACAGGGATATTGACTTTTGCATTGATTTGGCTCCGGGCACTCAGCCCATTTCTATTCTGTCGTATCATATGGCCCCACCTGAGTTGAAAGAGCTAAAGGAGCAATTGGAGGATTTGCTTGAGAAGGGTTTCATTAGACCCAGTGTTTTGCCTTGGGGTGCGCCAGTGTTATTTGTTAGAAGAAGGATGGGTCTATGCAAATTTGTATAGATTACCGGCAATTGAACATGGTTACAACCGAGGATTGATAATTTGTTCGAACAGCTTCAGGGTGCCAAGGTATTTTCAAATATTGACTTGAGATGTGGCTACCATCAATTGAGGATTAGGGCATCCGATGTCCCTAAGACAGCTTTCCGCACTCGGTACGGGCATTATGAGTTTTTTGTTATGTCATTGAGGTTGACAAAATGCCCCAGTAGCTTTTATGGACTTGATGAACCGAGTGTTCAGGCCTTATTTGGACTCGTTCGTGATAGTCTTCATTGATGATATATTGATATATTCCGGCAGCCAGGAGAAGCACAAGCAGCACCTTAGAGTGGTCCTTCACACTCTGAGGGATAGTCGATTATATGCTAAATTCTTGAAATGTGAATTCTGGTTGAGTTCAGTTGCATTTTTGGGTCATGTCGTATCAGCCTAGGGTATTCAAATGAACCCAAAGAAGATTGAGACAGTCAAGAACTGGCCTAGACCAGCATCAGCTACCCAAATTCGGAGTTTCTTGGGATTGGCAGACTACTATCGTCGGTTCGTTGAGGGGTTTTCATCTATTGTAGCCCCGATGACCAGGTTGACCTAGATGGGTGCCTAGTTTAGGTGGTCAGATAAGTGTGAGGCGAGCTTTCAGAAGCTCAAGGCAGCTGTGACTAAGACACCAGTGTTGGTTTTGCCCACAGGTTCAGAGCCTTATACAGTTTATTGTGATGCTTCCCATGTTGGGCTTGGAGCAATGTTGATGCAGGATGGCAAAGTCATTGCCTATGCTTTGAGGCAGTTGAAGATTCATGAGAAGAACTATCCGGTTCATGTTTTGGAGTTGGCAGCCATAGTTCACGCATTGAAGAGGCATTATCTATATGGCGTGGCATGTGAGGAGTTCACGGATCACAAGAGTCTTCCTTATTTGTTCAAGCAAAAGGAGTTTAATTTGAGGTAGATGAGGTGGTTGGAGTTGTTGAAGGATTATTATATCACCATTTTATATCATCCGGGAAAGGCCAATGTGGTGGTCGATGCTTTGAGTAGAAAGTTAGTCAGTATGGGCAATCTTGCTTATATTCCAGTGGGTGAGAGGCCGCTTACTTTGGGCGTTCAGTCTTTAGCCAATCAGTTCGTGAGAGTGGATGTTTCTGAGCCCAGTCGTGTGTTAGCTTGCACGATCGTTCATTCTTCATTATTGGAGCGTATCCGTGATCGGTAGTATGATGACCCCCATTTGTGTGTCTTTAGAGACACGGTGCATCGCAGAGATGCCGGGCAGGTTACCTTAGATGGTGATGGAGTTTTGAGATTACAGGGCCGAGTATGCGTGTCTATTGTGGATGGGCTCCGAGAGTTGATTTTGGAGGAGGCCCATAGCTCCCGGTACTCTATTTATCCGGGCGCCACAGAGATATATCAGGACTTGCGGCATCATTATTGGTGTTGTAGAATAAAGAAGGATATCTTAGCATATGTGGCTCGTTGTTTGAATTGTCAGCAGGTTAACTACAAGCATTAGAGGCCTAGTGGTTTATTTCAGAGGATTGAGCTTCCCGAGTGGAATTGGGAGCGGATCACTATGGACTTTGTTACTGGACTCCGGCAGACTCGGAAGAAGTTCGACGCAGTATGGGTCATTGTTCATAGGCTAACCAATTCAGCACATTTCATTCATGTGGCAGTTTCCTATTCTTCTGAGAGGTTGGCTGAGATCTATATTCGGGAGATTGTTCGCCTTCATGGTATGCCCGTATCTATCATTTCGGACCAGAGTACGCAGTTTACCTGGCGCTTCTGGAGGGCAATTCAGTGAGAGTTGGGAACACGAGTTGAGTTAAGCACAGCATTTCATCCCCCGATGGACGGTCAGTCCGAGCGGACTATTCATATTTTGGAGGATATGCTCCGAGCTTGTGTCATTGACTTTGAAGGTTCGTGGGATTAATTTTTTCCTTTAGCGAAGTTTGCCTAAAACAACAACTACCACTCGAGCATTCAGATAGCTCCTTATGAGGCTTTATATAGTAGGCAGTGTCGATCTCCAGTTAGATGGTTTGAGCTGGGGGAGGCTCGGTTATTGGGTACGGATATGGTTCAGGAGGCCTTGGAAAAGGTCATGATCATTCAGGATAGGCTCCATTCAGCTTAATCCAGGCAAAAGAGTTATGCGGACCGCAAGGTTCAAGATGTGGCTTTTATGGTAGGTGAGCGGGTATCGTTCCGAGTGTCGCCTATGAAGGGCGTGATGAGATCTGGGAAGAAGGGCAAGCTTAGCCCTTGATTGTTGGTCCATTTGAGATTCTTAATTGATTGGGAGAGGTGGCTTATACACTTTCATTGCCGTCGAGATTATCATTCATGCATCTAGTGTTTCATGTGTCCATGCTCCGGAAATATCTCGGCGGTCCATCCCACGTATTAGATTTCAGCACTGTCCAGTTGGACAAGGACTTGTCTTATGAGGAGGAGCCAATGGCTATTCTAGACCGGCAGGTTCTTCAGTTGAGGTCGAAGAGTTTTACTTCTGTTCATGTTCAGTGAAGAGGTCAGCCTCCTGAGGCATCGACTTGGGAGTCCGTGTCTGATATGCGGAGCCGCTATCCCCATCTTTTTCCCGACTTAGGTACTTCCTTCTTATGTCCGTTCGAGGACAAACCGTTGTTTTAGAGGTGGAGAATGTGATGTTAAATTAAATTCTATTACTTCGAGGCCTTGAAAACCTCATTTAGGGTCACCTTGATTTGTGTGCATAGTTCGGGCACGTAGCGGAAAACTTAAATGAGAAACTGTGTGAAAAATGATAACTTTTGACAATAAAATGAATTAATTTGACTTTGGTCAACGTTTTGGGTAAACGGACCCGAACCAGTGATTTGACAATCCCGGAGGGTCCGTAGGAAAATATGGGACTTGGGAATAAGCCCGGAATCGAATTTCGAGGTCCAGAGAAATGAATTTTTGAAATAAATTGTTTTCAGAAATTATTTATAAGGCTTTGAAATGAAACTTGATTAGAACCTGATTGTATCGGGCCCGTATTTTGGTTTCGGCTTCCGGTGCAGGTCTTATATATGATTTAAGATGTTTCCATGAAATTTGGTAAAACACGGACGCGTTTGACGTGATTCGGACCTAAATTGGAAATTTTGATGTTTTATGAAATTTGAAAGAGTTCATGGATTTTGAGGTTTAGTTCGATGTTTATGATTTCATTTTGGCGATTTGATCGCACGAATAAGTCTGTAGGAGGTTTTTGAGGTTTTGTGTGTACTTGGTTTGGAGCCTCGAGGGCTCGAGTGATTTTGGGTAGGTTCCGAGAGGTTTTAGGCTTAAAAACACAAATGTTACAGATTCAGAGAAATTTTAGCTCTCTAAATCTACTAGTGCGGTCCGCGGTCGACCTTGTGCGGTGCGTGGTGGAGGGACGTGCGGCCGCAGTCAACTTTGTGCAGTCCGCATAGGGTCTCAGGAAAGGTTGTGCGGCCGTAGTTCATTTTGTGCGGTCCGCACAGCGGGGTTCACAGACTATACCCTCAGGAAATGGCGGTGCGGCCGCGGTCCGTTTTTTGTGGTCTGCACAGGAGTTCTGGGAGGGGTATAAACATACGGGATTTTCAGTCATTTTTCATATTTTCTCAAACCCAAACACAATTAGGCGATTTTTCAGGAATCCTTTCTTCTCCAAATCAGTTGTAAGTCATTTTTAACCAACTTTCTTCAATTTTTATCATACTTTAACATGATTTCAACTTAAAATCAAAGGTTTTCATGGGAAAAATTGGGTGTTTTGGGTAGAACTTATATTTTTTAAAAATGGGGGACTTAGACCTCAATTTGAGGTCCGATTTCAAAATAAATTATATATTTGAGTTTGTGGCGGAATGGGTAATCGGGTTTTGTTTCGAACCTTGAATTTTGACAACGCGGGCCTGGGGGGCGATTTTTGACTTTTGGGGTAAAACTTTGAAAACTTATTTTCATGCATTGGGGTTGATTCATTTAGTACTTATTGATATAGTTAAGTAATTTGTGACTAGATTCGAGCGAATTGGCGGTGAAATCAAGGGGTAAAGCTATAATTGAGACTTGAGTTATGCTCAAGGCATCGAGGTAAGTGTTCGGTCTAACCTTAGCTTGAGGTATTAGGTGTCGAGTCCTATTTTCTACGTAATTTTGTGGAGTACGATGTGTAGGCATGGTGACGAGTATCTATACGCTGGTGTCTAGCATGACCGTGGGTCTTATAATGTGATTTTTTATGATTTCGTTGAATAATCTATGCTTTAGAAGTGAATTCCATTTGTGGTAAAAAGTTAAGAAGGTATTGTGACGTTTGAACATCGTGGAGGAATGGATCAAGTTATATTACGGATTTGTGAAAGAAAATGAGTTGATTTAACCTTCTGGAGCATTGACTCAAGTGGTAAAGCTAGTTATGAAGTGAAAGAGAAAAGAGAAAGAGTTATTAACTTGTTCCCTTGTCGAGATATTATTGCTTGTTGGTTATCTCCCTTGCCGGGATTTAATTATTTAATTATTGCTCCCTTGCCGGGATTCATATTATAATCTTGTTTATTCCCTCGCCCCATTGTTGTGATTATTGCTTGGGTAAGAACGAGTGATAAAGCACGAAGGGTGATGCCGTGCAGTGTTGTGTTGTAAAGAAAGAGTGTAAAGCACGAAGGGTGATGTTGTGCACGATTGTGCGGCAAGAGTGTAAAGCACGATGGGTGATGCCGCGCCGCACGATATACCATTCCGTGTTGATTCTATTGGTTATATGATAAGGAAAGAGAGTAAAAGCACGAAGGGTGATGCCGTGCCCGTTTTGATTATATTTGCTTGGGTGAGAACGAGAGTAAAAGCACGAAGGGTGTTGTCGTGCACTTATTACTTTTGATTCCTTATCGACATCCGAGTTATGTTGTTCTTTCCTTGCTTGATGTCGTCTATTCAGAACTGTTATCTCCCCCACATCATGTTTCCCCTTCTCACATTGACTGGTTATTTTTGTATTTTCTTTTCCGTTGTATATATTTTAACTGCACGGGTTTATTTAGAGTCTGGCCCTAGCCTCGTCACTACGTCGCCGGGGTTAGGCCACACACTTACTAGCACATGGGGACGGTTGTGCTGATACTACACTTTACACTCTTTTGTGCAGATCCCAGTACTGCAGCCTTCGACCGTAGTGTGGAGGCTACCTTCAGTCCACGTGGAGATCCACAGTAGACCTGCAGGCGTCCGCAGGCCCTGGCGTCTCCTCCATCCTTTATTTTACTGTTTCTGAGACAGTGTGTCTTTTATGTTCGGACTTTGTATTTAGCATTCTTAGATCGTCTGTGAGACTGTAACACCAGGTTTTGGGTGATTAAGACTAAAGTTTATGTAATAGACATAGTTTTCAGTTATTTTATTGTTGTCTTCCGCTAAATTATTAAATTTTTGCTGTTATCATGAATTTTGCTTTATGATTGCTAAAAAGAAGTAATCGGATAACGAAGTAACTAATTAAGGATTGACTTGCCTAGCTCTCATTAGTAGGTATCATCACGACTCCGAGGGTGGGAAATCCGGGCCGTGACAAATATATTTGATGATAAATTATATATACTAATTAGGATCTTCACAAGTCTATCAATCCCTAAAAGAACCCGACTATTTTATTGTTGTTTTCCGCTAAATTATTAAATTTCCGTTTTTATCATGATTTTTGTTTTATGATTTCTAAAAAGAAGTAATCGGATAACGAAGTAACTAATTAAGGATTGGCTTGCCTAGCTCTCATTAGTATGCGCCATCACGACTCCGAAGTTGAAAAATCCGGGTCATGACAAATATATTTGATGATAAATTATATATACTTCGGGTTCTTTTAGGGGTTGATAGACTTGTGAAGATCCTAATTAGTATATATAATTTATCATCAAATATATCTATTTGTAAATTGATTAATCGACTTATAACTTACTCAGATGCATCGTTGAATATTAAAAACAAAACGTCTCACTAATATATATATATATATATATATATATATATATATATATATATATATATATATATATATATATATATATATATATA
>MU715005.1:75670-87287 GCA_026770625.1 Nicotiana glauca
TAAATAGTAAATATAAAAGTGATTTAAATTTTGACCAATGTGGACCAAATAACCGACCAAAGTTGGTCGGTTACTTTGCAGATATTAAAAAAAAGCGACAAAAGTTGGTCGGTAAATGTTTTCCCTGTATTAACCGACCAACTTTGGTCGGTAATTATAAATAAGATTTCTTTATATTTTATAAAATATTTGGGTCAACCTGTTGACCACTTTACCGACTAATTTTGGTCGGTAATTTATATATAATAAATATAAAATATTTTTCTCCCCTTTACCGACAACGTTGGTCGCTAATCTGGACAGACTAACTTTGATTGCAAAAATTTTGTCGCTAAATTTCGAATTTCTAGTAGTGATATAAGTATCGCTGTATAAACTACTTAGTCAAATTTTACTTGTAAGTGTAATTTTAAATCAACGGATTAATACAAAACGGAAGTGACTTTTAGATTAGCTAAACGGAAATTTGGTAAATTTTTAATAAATAATTATTTTCTACTTAATATGCAAGTATGACCAAATATTTGATCAATTTTCGATCGAAATCATTCGGTATTTTTTTTTTTTTTTTTTTTTTTTTTTTTTTTTTTTTTTTTTTTTTTTTTTTTTTTTTTTTTTTTTTTTTTTNACCAAATACTTTTATTTCCGACCCATTTCGATCGTAAAATCTTGGACGAAATTACCTGATTTCTAATAGTGATATAGCTTGATCTTCTTATGGGCTAAGCACATAAAAATCCTTTTTTGTAATAGCGGTGAGAGACTTCAACCTATGATCTCTATCTTCTTTGATACTATATTAAAATATGTGTCCATTTCAAAAACTTAAATTTATCATAGAAAGATCATATTTTTATTTCTTTCATATTATTTTCAACATAAGAACCACTACTAGCCCATTGAGCTTCGGACTCTCTGTGAAATTTGTGAAAGGAAAAACCAAAACAGATCTCATAATTGTGACTTATAACTAAAGGAAATGAAAATGACGAAAAAAGAATTCCTTAGATGTGAACAAACATGAATTCCGTACTTTTAAGTTTGAACGAACAACCAAATGATTTCATTAAGTAACGACTAACAAATAAAATAAATTGCTTAAATTGACCAAAAACCATTACCTATCTGTATATTCTTTCGTACAATAATAAATCTCCGCGTATATATGATTTTAAGAAAGAGAGGGATTTCATCTTAATTAACTACTAATACAGTAGTGCTTTCACATGCTCCATTTAATAAATTGAAAGTACATGCACATACCAATATCACATAATTTTTTATACAGATCCAGACAATAAGGAATCAGATGATTGGAACTATTTTCTATATAAATATAAGGCGTAACGACTTCCTAGCCACTTAAATTTGTGGGGCTTTAAAAGTCGATACACAAGTTTTAGACTTTCCCATTTGAACACTCGAACTTGCATATTTTATAACTAATAGATATATTTGACCGTTGACCATGCACATGTGGCAGTGACAAAGGTGATGTGGACAAAGTATGTACAAATCACCTAAACTAAGCGCGTCACTACAATAGTTTTGATTAACAAAGTCTAAAAAAAATACAAAGAACAAGAAAGAAAATAAGCCCATGTTCAAAAATCATAAAACCCCTATTCTCCTCGCCACATCATCTTCTCCGAACAAAGTCACCGGTTATTTCAAAAACCTAAGGCCGCGAATCACCTCCCGTCGTGGAAGGTTTAAATCGTCGATTTTTTGCTCGTCGGTTAGTGCTTTGGAAGACGAAGAAGATGATGTATCCTGCTTGAGGGATTGGACGTGAGTTTTGGAGTTTTGGCAAAATTGTTGCAACAGTCAAGCATAGGCGAAACCAACAATAACCAGAAAATCCATAAATCGCTGAAAATACCAGTCAAAGCACAAACTCGATTGCAAGCAAATTACAATAAACAGCCCAATCCCTCAAACAAAAAACCAACAATAACGAATAGCAAAAGTATCAGCGGCGAGTGACATAGCCCTAGCCCATGAACAGCGACAGTGTATGGTTGCCGAAAAGTTTGTAAAATCGGATAGATCTATAGATTTTCGGTGAGCAGCAAAAAAAACCAATTTTGTTAGAAGTGAAAATGGTGAATTTTATGGAAGTTCATTGCTGATTTTGGTCTGTCTATTGATTAAAAGAGGGGTACCCAATCAGTTGGGGTTTGTTTTCACACCTTTTACGTGTAACAATCTCATTGGTCATTTGCTGACTCACGCACATACGTTCAAGGGTCAGGAGTGTTTATTAATTAAGGGAATCATGAGTTCGAGTGTTCAAATGGAAAAGTCCAAAGTTTGTGTATCGACTTTCAAAAGAAATACAAGTTTAAGTAGTCAGTAAGCCATTACGTCTAAATATAATCAGCGCGACTTTATATAGAATATGAATAATTATTGTTATCAAATAAAAACTATAAATAAATTATCTTCTTAATATTGTGTGGGGAACACGACTTTACATCTATGAACAAAATGTGAAGGAATCTGAAATCGTTGAGAATCGGCATCACTTACGCTAATAATGATTAATTTCTTATGGGAAGCTTTCCATAATCTAATTAATTAGCGTTAGAAGTTTCCGATCTACTAATCTATCAGTGTCACTGCTGTTCAATTAGATTTCCTTATCATTAATTCTGAAAAATAAAATAAAAATAAAAATATAAGGCTGTAAACGAGAAAAGAAATTTCTTGCCAACTACTCCTATACAGAAGTGTCATGACATCTTCTATTCCTAATCTGTGACCCAGATCCAGATAATAAAAAATAATAAAAATGATTGAAATTCCATCTACACATAATTAATCAGCGTGACTTACTATTCTCAGAATAAATTAATGAATTTCTATGTGAACAAACTCGACTTTTCACTTCCATTAAATAGCGAAAATAACCCACAGATTTCATTATAATTGCTAGCTAGTATGTTATAGGTAGTTAACGACATTGTAAAGTATTTAGGAATTATCAAATTGACAAAATGGCTTCCTCGACACCTAAATTTGTAGGGCATTTGAAAGGCGATACACAAACTTTCGTCTTTTCCATTTGAACACTCAAACTCGTGAAACCCTTAACTAATAAACGCATTTGACCCTTGACCGTATGCGCGTGTATTAGACATTCACAGACGTGTCCATCCAGTCAGTAAATGACCAACGGGATTGTTACACGTCAAAGGAAACAAACCACATACATGTGCTGGAATAAATTTATTAATTTCTACTTTTTTCTATTTCACTTATTTTCTTCTTCACCATAGATACACAACTTTTACCTGATGGGGATGGAGCAAAACGACGTCACCATTCTTGTTCAGGAGCCGTAAGAACATCCGCCCTGTTCCGGAGCATTTTTGTTGTGAGTCCTAACCATTCTAGTCTCCTAAAATTGGAATCCCACAGCTATTCTTAGCACTGCTAGAAAAATGCAAATTAATGATGGAATTTTGCTAAAGAAAAATATCCATATATACACACGTACATATCTCCGACGAATTCTGTCGCAAAAAGCGATCTAACCAAGACAAAAGAAGGAAATCTTTTTAAATGATTTCCCGACAAATGGAATGACCCACGGTTTCGGTCGGAAATTGAAATGTTATAAAAAGGCAGTCTGCTACTAGAAAAATGCAAATTATTCGTTGTATCTATCTCCGACGAGTTCAGTCGGAAATAAAAAGGGATCCAACCAGCACAAAACGTGAAAATAATTTAAAATAATTTTTTGACCGATGGAAAGACCGACAGTTTCTGTCGGAAATTTCTACCGTTCTTCTATTTCTCCTATTTTCTTCTTTCACCATAGTTGTGCAACTTTTACGTGATGGGGACGGAGCAAACCCATAGCTTTTAACAGAGCAAACCCATAACTTTTACCTAATTTTCCCTTATTTTCTTCTTCACCATAGTTGTGCAAACCCAACCACCATTTTCTTGTTCTTTTTTGGTTTTCTTTATAGTTTATGTTTTTTATTTTTTATTTTACAATATTTTTAATGAATAATAACAAATACACGCTCCATTTGAATGTAACTTGTACGTACTATGTCCACGCAAGATAAGCTACTGCCACATAAGTATAGTCAATGGTCAAATATATTTGTTAGTTAAGGATTTTACGAGTTTGAGTGTTCAAATGGGAAAGACGAAAGTTTGTGTATCGGCTTTCAAAAGCCCTACAAGTTTAAGTGGACAGAAAGTCATTTCGCCTATCAAATTAGTATATATAACTTTCTGTACCACCTTTCCTTTTTTTGGCATAATGGAATAATATTATTAATCTCCAACCAAACCAAAACTACATTCAATTAACTTTACAAACTAGAAGAAGTCCTTCTAGTCACAAAATCTCCTACCTATCCTTTCCTATCTTCTGGCTATATAAATTCTCTATCCATTCCCTACTACTTCTTCCTTCTTTCCTAATATTTTGCATACTCAATCTAACTTTACATTCTTGTTGAATCTGTTTACACACCATCATTGAACTCGGTACTTCACCATTCCATATTGCATCATTTCTAACTTGCGATATTTTGTACAACAAAGCTGCCAAAACTGCTATGATCAATTTCCTGCACATTTTTCCTTTGACATTTCTTGTTAGCCTTTGCCATATTTCATCAATGCCTACTACATTTGTTCTCAGTCCAACCCACTCCTTCAGAAGTTTCAAGCATTACTCCGAAAAATGATATTCAAAAAATAAATGTTCCAATGTTTCTGTACCTTCCCCGCATATTTCACATCTTATTTCTGTGCACACTCTAATTTTTCCTAATCGTTCCCTTGTCAGTAGTCTTTTATTCATTGCCAGCCAATTTATAAAACTATGATGTGGAATATTAACTGAATTCCAAATCCATCTTGCCCAAGGCCAATCATTTATCTCCCCTTTCCCCCATATGTATCCTTTTAGTATAGAATACCTTCCTCCCACTTGTTGCCATTCATCCCCTATATATCCATCATTAAATTTTTTTTTACACTACAGATTCTCTTCCAGTACCAACTACAACCAGTTGGTGGTTTAAATTGTTTCCAACATACCCTTTTTATGTATATATGATCCACCCACTTCACCCATAGATTATCTGTCTTTTGAGTTATATTCCACACATACTTAGTAATTGCTACCTCATTCCAGACAATACAGTCCATTATCTCTAATCCTCCTTTGTTCTTTGGTCGACATACCATATTCCATACAATCAATGGGACTTTGTTTTTTTATTCCCTCCCATCCCATAGAAAGTTTCTACACACTGCAGTAAGTCTTCTCAGCACAGCTTTAGAAGGATGAAAATTGATGACCAATATGTATGTACCTATAGCAGCACTGAGTTTATTAGCTGAACTCTCTCAGCATAAGATAGGTTTCTAGAACTCCATGCCTTTACTCTAACAGCATTTCATCAACTAGCACTTCACAATCCATGCTGGACAGTTTTTTTGCTGAAATTGATACTCCCAAGTATCTAAAAGGCCAATTCCCTTTTCTGATAGCCAGTTACCTCACATAAGTCTTCCAGAGTTTTCTTTGGCATGTTAGCACTAAAAATATTGGAATTCCCTTTATTTGTACTCAATCCAGAAGTAGGGATAGGCATCGGTCGGTTCGGTTCGGTTATGAATTTTATCGGTTTAGCATATCAATTATCGGTTTACAAATTTAATAAATCGATAACCGAACCGATAAGATATCGGTTATTAGGTATCGATTAATCGGTTATTGATCATTATCGTTTCGATTATCGGTTTACCCGATAAGATAACTCAATCAAAAGTTAAGGAAAAAAGAAAAGACAATTAACAGAAGTTAAGGAAAAAGGAGAAGATTTCACATATAGCATACTAAAGACTTACGTTAGGAGTAACTAGTAAGGTCTATGAAGAATGAAGATGAAGCAACTGAAGAGTGGGGTTGAGAAAGAATAGGAGAAAATGATCTGAAGCCCTAGCATTTGTATATACTTAAGGATAAAGTAGCAATTTTATTAATTCTTATTGGCTTATAGGTTAATCCATAAATAAAATTGCCAAACCGAGGCTCTAACTGATAACCCATAAGTAAAAAAAAATTAAACCGTTACCAAACCGTTAAACCAATAACCCCATATCAATAACCCAATAAAAAATTAACGGTTCGGGTTATCGATTTTATCCAATATATGCCCAGTCCTATCCAGAAGTAATTGAGAAAGCTTGCCTCCCTCTTAATAAAAGCATAACTGATTGGTAATTCCTCTTACAAAATAGCAATACATCATCTGCAAAACACAGATGATTCAATTTTAACCCTCTACACTTCGTGTGATATCCAAACTCTTTAATTTTGCTACTTTGTTCAGTATTCTTGTCATATACTCCATGCAAATTATAAATAATAGAGGTGATATTGGATTCCCTGTCGTAGACCACTCTCCCCTTTTATATTACCATACAACCCTCCATTTATTGAAATGTTGTACTTTGTTGTAGTTATACAGGCCATAATTCACTTAATGAATCTTTGAGGAAAATTTAATGCATGAAGCATTTCTTCCATGAATGTCCATTCTAGAGAGTCATATGCCTTTTTAAGATCAAGCTTTATCAAGCAACTCTGTATTGTATTCTTCCTGTTATATAACCTTACCAAATCTTGATTTATCAAAATATTTTGTACTATGGTTCTGTCTGCAACAAAGACACTTTGATTCTCAAAAATCAAATTAGGCATCACCAATCTTAGTTTGTTACAAATCATTTTGGATATCACCTTATACACTGTATTACATCCTATAATAGGCATGTAGTCTCCCACACCTGTAGCATGAGTGCTCTTACGGAACACGGTTATCATTGTGTGGTTCAACACTTTCACCATTTCTCCGGTTCTAAAGAATTCCAATACTGCAGCTGTTGCGGAAGCCAAATATATATAGTGTGAATAAGTCACAACTACTATACCAAAACTTATGACAGCCACCAAATAATAAATAAGACAATAAAGCAATAATAAAAGGAACACCAGAATTAACGAGGTTCGGCTAATTTTGCCTACTCCTCGGACACAACCAATATTTTATTTCACTCCAAAAATACAAGTGAAATAATACTAAAGAGAGAAGATACAAATGCCTTAAGAAGATAAGAAGGCAAATGAGAGGTGTGTTTAAATCCTAAACATTAGGCCTTCTTTTATAGGGGGAAATCCCCCCCAACTTCACTTCCCAACCGATGTGGGATGGAAATTTGTCAAACTTCAACAAATCTCTACCTTGGCAAAATTCCACATCTTCAATTTTCCCTCGGTAACAAATTTTGGTTGTGTCTCCATCTTCAATCTTCAATTTTCAACAATGTTGATCAAATCCAAACAATGTTGAAACTTGACCGCAGTCACCACCTTTGTCAGCATATCAGCAGGATTCTTCGTAGTATGAATTTTCTTCACTGTGACTCCACCTTCTTCTATGATTTCTCGTACAAAATGATACCGAACATCAATGTGCTTCGTCCTTGCATGATAAACTTGGTTCTTCGCTAATTGAATAGCACTTTGACTATCACAAAAAATTGTGATACCTTTTTGTTCAACACCAAGCTCCTTTAGCAATCCTTGAAGCCAAATTGCCTCCTTCACAGCCTCTGTAATAGCCATGTACTCTGCCTCTGTTGTAGACAAAGCAACTGTTGACTGCAAAGTAGACTTCCAACTAACTGGTGCCTTTGCAAAAGTAAACACATAACCAGTAGTTGATCTTCGTTTGTCCAGATCACCCGCAAAATCTGAGTCACAATATCCAACTACAGACTGATTGCTTTCCTGCTCAAAAACTAACCCAACATCTACAGTATTATGAATATACCGTAGAATCCACTTCACAGCTTGCCAATGCTCCTTTCCTGGATTATGCATATATCTGCTAATAACTCCAACAGCTTGTGAAATGTCAGGTCTCGTACAGACCATTGCATACATCAAGCTACCAACAGCATTTGCGTACGGTACCTTTGACATATACTCTCGTTCAGCTTCATCCATTGGCGACATAGTAGTACTTAGCTTAAAATGGGGAGCAAGTGGAGTACTAACTGGCTTAGTCTTGTCATCTATGCCAAAACGTTGCAGTACTCTCTTCAAATATTCTTTCTGAGATAAACAGAGTTTCTTTGAACGTCTATCTCTTATTATCTCCATGCCAAGAATTTTCTTCGCCTCACCCAGATCCTTCATCTCGAACTCCTTCTTCAGTTGAATCTTCAACTTATCAATTTCTTCCGAATTCTTGGAAGCTATCAACATATCATCAACATATAGGAGAAGATATATAAAGGAACCATCTTTAAGCCTGCGCAAATACACACAATGATCGTATTTGCTTCTCTTGTACCCTTGCTGCAACATAAACTTGTCAAATCGCTTGTACCATTGTCTAGAAGATTGTTTCAATCCGTACAATGATTTTTCAAGTTTGCACACCATATTTTCCTTTCCAGCAACTTTGAATCCTTCTGGCTGAGTCATATAGATTTCCTCCTCCAAGTTTCCATGTAAAAACGCAGTTTTTACATCCATCTGAACTAGTTCCAAATCCAATTGTGCTACCAAAGCCAACATAATTCTAATGGAGGAATGTTTTACAACTGGAGAAAACACTTCATTGTAATCAATTCCCTCCTTTTGAGCATATCCTTTGGCCACCAATCTTGCTTTGTAGCGAACATCTTCTTGGTTAGGAAATCCTTCTTTCTTTGCAAATACCCATTTGCACCCAATTGCTTTCTTTCCCTTCGGGAGATTGGCCAATCTCCATGTATGATTCTGATGAAGGGACTGTATTTCATCATTCATGGCAATCCTCCACTTATCTTCTTCTGAACTTTGGACTGCGTCTTTATAAGTGGCAGGAACATCATCAGCTGCAATTGCGGTTGCACAAGCAACTGTCTCTATGAGACGAACAGGTTTTGTTATTTTCCTTTTTGGCCTGCTGGTTGCTATTGATTCAAGTTGTTGTTGAGGTTCCTGAGTTGGAATCTCCTCTACTGGCTCTCCTTCCAGAGGATAATCTTCATTTGTTTCCTCCTCTGCTTCTTGTGTAGGAAAAATAAATTTTCCCTCAAACTCCACCTGCTTAGAAGCACCATCATCTTGTTTGGTATCTTCATTTGTTACCTTGTTTACCATAGCAGATTCATCGAAGGTAACATCCCTGCTGAATATTACTTTCTTTGTCATAGGACACCATAAGCGGTATCCTTTGACTCCAGAAGTAATCCCCATAAAAATAGCCTTCTTTGCCCTTGGATCCAATTTTGACTCTGTCACATGATAATATGCAGTTGAGCCAAACACGTGCAAAGAGTCATAATCTACAGCAGGCTTTCCATACCATTTTTCAAATGGTGTCTTCCCATCAGTAGCAGCAGATGGTAAGCGATTAATGAGGTGGCATGCATATGTAATTGCCTCAGCCCAAAATTCTTTGCCCAAGCCAGCATTGGACAACATACACCGTACCTTCTCCAGCAAGGTTCGGTTCATGTGTTCTGCCACTCCATTCTATTGTGGTGTATATCTGACAGTGAAGTGTCGGACGATGCCATCATTTTCACAGACCTTATTGAAACGATCATTTTTGTATTCACCTCCATTGTCTGTGCGAATACACTTGATCCTCCTGCCTGTTTGATTCTCCACCATCGTCTTCCATTTGAGAAAAATTCCCAGCACTTCATCTTTGCTCTTCATTGTATACACCCATACTCTTCGGGAAAAATCATCAACAAAGGTTACAAAATAGTGCTTCCCACCCAATGAAGGTGTTTTGGAAGGACCCCAAACATCAGAGTGTACATAATCCAAAATGCCTTTAGTATTATGGATTGCTGTACCAAATTTAACCCTTGTCTGTTTTCCTTTGATACAATGCTCGCAAAACTCCAAATTGCAAGCCTTTACCCCTTTCAACAATCCTTGATCTGATAGAGTTTTCAAGGATTTTCCTCCAGCATGTCCCAAGCGCATGTGCCATAGCCTGGTTGCTTTTTCCTCTTTGTCGTCACTGGACGTCACTGTCGCTGTCCCAATAACTGTACTACCATGATAGCGGTACATGTTATTGTTCTTCCGATTAGCCTTCATTACCACTAGTGCACCAGAGCATACTCTCATCACTCCATTTTCTGCAACGATTTTGAACCCTTTTGATTCTAGGGCTCCCACAGAGATGAGATTCTTCTTCAAATCCGGTACATATCGAACATCTTTTAATGTTCTGATCATTCCATCATGGTTCCTTAATCGTATTGAACCAATGCCATATGAGGTAAGAGGGCTGTTATCCGCTGTGTGGATGACTCCATATTCTCCTTCTTGAAATTCCACGAACCAATCCCTGTTGGGACACATATGATAGCTACAAGCCGAGTCCATCAACCATATGTCTGATGATGTTGACGGCTCCGTTGTAACTAATGAGAAATCCGAATCATCACAATCAGCTACATTTGAATCCATAACAGCATTTCTATTGTTATATTTGGCCTTATTCTTCAACTTCGGACAGTCCTTCTTCCAGTGCCCCTTTTCTCGACAAAAGGCACATTCATCTTTGCTGGGTTTAGATCTTGACTTAGATCTTCCTTTCTTTGTCCTCGTTTGATTTTGAGAACGACCCCTCACGAACAGTGCTTCTCCTTCTCCGCCCTTCTGTTTTTCTCGCTTTCTTTGTTCATAGCTGTACAAAGCCGAACAAACTTCTCTGAGAGAAACTTCGTCATTTCCATGGAGTAGAGTAGTTTCAAGGTGCTCGTACTCGTCAGGAAGTGACGCCAACAACATCAAGGCCAAGTCACCATCATCATAAGTTGTATCCATATTTTGCAAATCTGTGACCAACTTATTGAAACTGGTGATATGTTCATTCATCGTGGTACCAGGAACATAGGTGAAGTGAAACAGTCTCTTCTTCATGTACAATTTATTTTGACTGTTTTTCTTCAAAAATTTATCCTCCAGTGCTTTCCATAATTTACTAGCAGAAGTTTCCTTTGTGTATGGATATTTCTGCTCTCTAGCAAGGTAGGATCGAATGGTACCGCAAGCAACACGGTTGATAATTCTCCAATCTTCTTCTCCAATAGCATCTGGTCTCTTTTCTTCAATAGCAAGATCTAGCCCTTGTTGAAAAAGGACATCTAGAACCTCGCCTTGCCACATCCCAAAATGTCCGGACCCGTAAAAAATTTCTACCGCAAATTTCGCATTTGACACAATTCTTGTCATAAGCGAAGATGCCAATGATGACGTATTGTTGACATTTGATGTAGATTCTTCTTGTTTATTGTCTCCCATCTTTAACACAAATATTATTTAATAGGTGACGACACAAATTAAGATTATTTCCTTTCTGGTGTGGAAGATCAGACTACGCTGCAACCACAGAGCACTTAGACAGAACCTTGACTCAGTTACCAAGATAAATCTTTTCTGATGTGGAAGATCAGACTATGCTGCAACCACAGGGCATACTTAGACAGTACCTTGGCTCTGATACCAATTGTTGCGGAAGCCAAATATATATAGTGTGAATAAGTCACAACTACT
>MU715005.1:97277-111499 GCA_026770625.1 Nicotiana glauca
TTAGCACCCTACCCATTTTGTCTTTTTCTTAAATATCCTAATTTTTAATTTCTATACTTTACTTGTGAGAGGGTTTTTTTTTGTAATTTTACAGGAAAGCATAATTTTCATCTCTTAGCTTTCTCTCTCCCGATTTGCCTACTTCTCTTTTCTCCCTTTCTTTATCCTCTCTCGATGTCTCTTAGCTATTGTGAATTAGGAATTGAGACTTGAATTTGGGATTGAAATTTCCAATTTGTGATAAATTGTTACTTTGGGTTTGTTTCAAAGTAGGTTTTAGCTAGATAATGAACGATAAGTACCGTTGAAAACATTGGTGGCTCAAAAATTCCGAGTCCTCCATTGATAAACCTTTGAAGCTTCTGGGTTTTGTGTCGGATCGAAAAAACATTTACTCAAAAAATCGACTGGGTGTTATCTTCAATTGTTGTAAACTGTTTTGCAAACTTGAATTCAAAGTTTGGGGAGTTTTGGCAACTGATTTAAGGCGTACCCACATTGAAATTCCAGTTGAAACTCAAGTTTCTTAGATATGAAGAATTCAAATTTCGTGGTAATATTGGTTCTATTAACTTTCGTTTTTCTTTTTACTAAGCTAACTGATAAAAATAATTAAGTTTCCACTTTTACGAGTGTTGAATCATGACTACAGAGGAGAGAGACAGGAAGAGAGGAACAGGGAAAATAACTGGAAGAATGGGTGTTGGATCTAATATTTTTGTGAAAAGACCAAATTGTCTCCCGTATTAAATGTGTTGCAATAAACTATTAAGGGTATTTAAGGAAAAGACAAAATGGGTAGGGTGCTAACATACTACCTTCATGTAGTATGTTAGCAAGAACCTCTCTCTCTCTCTCTCTCTATATATATATATAGAGAGAGAGAGTCATAAGGCTCGTTGCGGCGTGCAACCTGATCCATATACATATATATAGTCGATTACGCTCACTGGGGTGTGTAGAATCCGGAGCGGATCCTTCAGCTCAAGCGCTATATCATTGCGGCACGCAGCCTGATCCCAAAAGTGTAATCAATATAACATGTTACGGCGCGCAGCTCGATCCCATAATATTACTCTCACTCAGGCGCTCGGTCTCATTCAGTCATTAATCTCTCCAGTCTCACTCACTGGCTCACAATGTCATGAAACTTGCCCGACAACAATGATATGATGTATCAATAAACAACAACTGAGATTGAGATATGATATGAATGCATGAATATGACTGAGTATGTACTATCAATGAAACCAGTGAGATGAAAGCAATAAATGATCACTATGGATCCTATAACATCAGCATAAAGCCTAAATATGATATATAACATGATTGACAACTCAGTTACTTAATCAAACGGTGAAAACACGGATATCAACAAAATATGGTTACTATTAAGTACCCTGGACACAACAGAGTCACAATTCACCGGGTGCACGCCCATACGTCTATCACCTAGCATATGCGTCACCTCAACATCAATCACATAGCACGTAGTTCGAGGTTTCATACCCTCAACATTAAGTTTAGAAGAGTTACTTTTCTTAAACATGCCGATTCTTACACCGAGCAAGCCAAGCGATGCTCTAAGAATGCCATCATGTGCGTAGAGGCCTCCGAACGGGTCAACACTAGCCAAAAGCAACTCAAATACATCAGATAAAGCCTAAGGAAGCAATTACAAATGATACATATAGAATTCTAAGTCAACTCCCAAATCCGACCACAAATCACACCCTGGCCCATGCCTCGAAACTCGACAAAACTCATAAAATCCGACAACCATTCAATCACGAGTCCAACCATACTTGTCTCACCCAAATCCGAATCCAAATCGGTGTTCAAAACTCAAAAGTTCATATTATGAAACTTTAAGCCAAAACCCCCAATTTCCTCTTCAAATTCATTAACCAATTACCAAAAATGAAGATAGATGTATGAAATATAATCAAAGCTGAGTGGAGAACACTTAAACCAATCCTTGTGATGAAAATATCTCCAAAAATCATCTCAATCCGAGTCCCACATCTCAAAAATATAAAAAAATAACCAAAACCTCGATTTTATAGCTTCTGCCCAGCAATTCCGCATTTGTGGTCAAAATGTCGCATCTGCGGTCACCACTTCGCTTCTGCAACCTCGAATCACCAGCTGACCCCTCGCACCTGCAAAACTATTTCCACTCTTGTGCACTCGCAAGTGCAAATCTCAAACACGCATCTCCGCAAAGCCTCGCTTCTGCGATCAACTGTTCGCATCTGCGCCCATACTTCCGCAGATGCGGAAACACCAGTATCAACAATGATACACCCTAGACAAAATTTCCAAAATGCTCTAGAATCAATCTGAAATTCACCCTAGCCCCTCTGGACCACATCTAAACATACCAACAAATCTGATAATATCACACGGACCTACTCGAGGCCTCAAAATACATATAACAACATCGAAATTGTAATGACTCGACCTGTAGTTTTGAGGTCTAGTGCGTCGTTCGGTGGTTTGAAGCCTTGAGTAGCTTCACTTCAGGTATTATAGCATGGTCAGAATTGAATTCCGGGAAGTTCAGACTTGATTTGGAGAGAGAATTCTCATTTCGGAACCTTTAAGTTGAAAGAATTGACTAAGATTGGATTTTTGAATAAACGACCTCGGAGTCAGAATTTGAAGATTCTAGCAGGTTCATATGATGATTTCAGACTTAGGCTTATGTCTGGACTGGGTTTTGGAAGAACCGGAAACGTTTCGGCACCTGTTGTGGAAGTTGACATTTTGGAAGAATTTCATAAGTTTGGGTTAAAGTGAATTTCAGTGTTATCGATGTCCGTTTAGGATTCCTAGTTTGGGAATAGCTCTGTATGGTGATTGTGGTATTGGGAGAGCGATAGGAAGTGAATTCGAAGGTCCGTGGGTCATTTTGGAGTCATTTGGCTAAAGATAGAAATTTGAAAGTTTTTAGGAAATTTGACTGAGAGTTGAATTTTTTATATCAGGGTCGGATTTCGATTCTGGAAGTTGAAATAGGTATGTAATGTCGGATATGACTTGTGGGCAAAATTTAAGGTCAATCGGACGTATTTGATAGGTTGAAACGCTGAAAGTAGAAGCTTGAAATCTTAAAGTTCATTAAGCTTGAATTGGATTACGATTCATGGTTTTAGTGTTGTTTGATGTGATTTGGGGCTTCGAGAAAGTTTGTGTTATGTTTTTATACTTGTTCAGGCATTTGGTATGGAGCCCCAGGGGCTCGGGTGAGATTCGAGATAGCTTCGGAGTGTTTTGCTAAGAAATATGATTGTTGGTACTGGTATGATCGCAATTGCGATATTTTGGTCGCAAATGCGGTCATCGCATTTGCGAGGTTCTGTTCGCATTTGCGAACCTGGGTAGTTGAGGGGAACGTTCGCATTTGTGACAATTAGGTCGCTTTTGCGAGGCCTGAAGGGTTCGCATTTGCGAAACCCTTATTGCATTTGCGAAATGGGCCAGTCCAGCCAGGGGTTGCATTTGCGACCTTCTTGTTGCAAATGCGACGATGACAGGGGGAGCAGGCTTCGCATTTGCAAGGCTTTTGTCGCATTTGCGAACCTGGTGTCACAAATGCTATATTAGAGGCCTGTGTCCAGCTTTTAAAAATGGGACATAGGCCATTTATTTTATTTCACTTCTACACTTGAACAATTTGGGAGTTTTCAAATAGGGGATTTCAACCTAGCATTGTGAGGCAAGTTATTTCTACTGAATGTTAGTTTAATACTTGGGTTTTGGGTAGACTAACACACAAAAATTAGTAAAAATCATGGGAATTGATTTAAACCTAAGGTTTTGATAAAAGCAAGATTTATCCACGAAATTTGTTATGGAATAGAGTAGAAAATATATATTATTAATCCTTAGATCATGGGTAACAACTTCCTTAAAAAAATTTCGAAATCCGGGCACGTGGGCCTGGGGATGAATTTTAGGAACCTTGCATTTGGGGTTGGGAAATTAGTTTAATAAGTAGAATATGAACTTTTGAGCATGAATTGACTAGTTCTTACCCCATTTGAATAGTTTTGGGTCGTTCGGCTACATTTTGGTGGTTTGGTCGCGTTCTTGTATTTGGATATAGGCTTCGGAGCGAGGTGAATCTCCTTTCTAACCTTGTAAGAGAGAATTGTCCCCATAGGTGAATTAATGGAATATGTGCTGCTAATTGTGGGTCTACATACGCCTGGGATGACGAGAGTCCATGCATAGCTACTATTATGCTTATGTCCGGGTAGTCTAGGACCCAAAGCATATTTACTTGTAATAAATGCAACCTTATTGATAGTTTAAATTGCTTAAATCATATCGAAGTGGAAAATAATTTTATAAAAGAGTTAAACTTCATTTTCATGACTTGTAAAAAGGGAAATTGCACCTCCTTTCCTTGACGAATGTCCTGATTGACTGTTTGAATATGTGTTTAATGTGTACTTGCGTCGTATGTATGAATTGCGAGCAGGGTGATTGTTTATTTATATTTGACCACGTCGCATGTATGATTCACAAGCGGGGTAATAGATATATCTATGATTCGTGCCATTCGACCCTCTAGCAGTGCATAGTTTAAATATTGTTGGATCGGGCCATACGACCCCTGCATGATTTGAGCATGCTTGTATTGCTTGCCTTGAAGTTTTTATTGAAGTTGATATTATTTCTTCTCGTTTTGAGAATATATGTATAAATGAGGAAAACGGACATTTGGGAATTTCCTATAAAAGAAAGGATTGTTTACTCGCTCCACTTTATTGGAACACAACCATGTTTATAAAAATCCTCAAATTATTATATTATTGTGTACCATTATTGGACCACTAGTAAGTGTCGAAGTCGATCTCTCGTCTCTACTACTTCGAGATTAGACGGGATACTTACTGAGTACACGTTGTTTTCGTACTCATGCTACACTTGATGTGCATTTTTGTTGCACAGGCACATGTATTACTATTGGCCTACTGGGCATAGCAGCATGGATGATACGGAGACTAGGTGAGCTGCATTCCTCGAGGCGAGTCATAGCCAGTATAGTCTCTTTTCAGCGTATTGAATTTCCTTCTGTCCAATTTGCATTCCGGATAGATATTGTACTTTATTCGATTCTCTTAGTAATTTTTCATGCACTTGTAGATGTTTCTAGGATTATTCAGTATATTGACATTGTCAAAGATATTATTATTTATTCAGTGGAACTTATTCTTTATTTGGTTAAATATATATTTAAAAAAAAAGCAAATTCAGAAATAACCAAAACAAGAAGTTAGTTATTTATTGTTCGCTTGCCTGACAATGGTGTCCGGCGCCATCACGACCCTTAGTGGATTTTGGGTCATGACAGAAACAACGAATGACACCTCAATTCGAAATCAATGAACTTGAAACTTCAAAATTCCCCAACCGATGCCAAAATTATCAAATCACGTCCGATTGACCTCAAATTTTACACGCAAGTCACTTTTGACTTTACGAACCTGCTCAAACTTTCGAAATCGGAATCCGACCCCGATATCAAGAAGTCCACTCCCAGTCGAACTTTTTAAAGTTCTAACTTTCGCCATTTCAAGCCAAATTCCACTACACACCTCCAAATCATGATCCAGACGCGCTCCTAAATCCAAAATACCCAAAGGAGTTAACAGAACTATTAGAAATCCAATTTGAGATCAAATACTAAAAACTCAAACTTGGTCAAATCTTTCAAATTTGAAGTTTCTAGCTGAGAATCATTCTTCTAAATCAATTCCGAATAAACTGAAAACCAAAACCGACAATTCACATAAGTCATAATACATCACACGGAGCTACTCATGGCCTCAAACAACCGAACAAAGTGCAAATGCTCAAAACAACCGGTCGGGTCGTACATCCTCCCCCACTTAAACATATGTTCGTCCTCAAACATGTCCAATATTGTTCCAAAAGCCATCAAATTGCTGAGTAACCTTACCAGGCACATACCCGCGGTGATCCCACGTCACCCTATTCCATATAGGCCTCATAATACAATATAACTGAAATTTCATAACTCAACCTAACCCATAGATCATAATCTCACATCTACTATTGTATGAGTCTGAACAAGCTGCAATCATAACCCAAGATGCAATCACATGGTATACCACATAACTCAAACACTCATAACGATAATTTCTATTCACAGTAGCTACTCAAAACAACCCAATGCCATTAATAAACCTCTTATCAAACAAAGCCTCATTCTAACACCTTTATATTTTTCCAACGATGAAAGAAACACGCAGAAACTAATAAACATTCACCATATCAACATGTTGTGGAACTCCCTCTCCTTTAATAGGAACTATAGCAAATTTGTAAGCCGATCAACATCAATATCCTTCCAAATATACCGCAATCCGATCCGATAGAACCCATACTAGGTATGATGACCTCATCCCATCTAACATAAACAATATAGTGACATGACACATCAATACAACTTAAATCCACAACCCGTGCACCCTGTGCACAACCTAGCAATATTTCATATGTACTCAATCCTGAAAATGCCTTAAACGAGAGGACGGTCTTAACAAGTACCATCACAACACCATGCTAAGATCCTAGCACACACCGTAGAACCAAAACACATGAATCCAACACAAAGGATCATATCTCAACATAACTTGGCTGCAATGTGTGACCCCATCCAAACGTCGGTCTATATTATATAGCTCGAGTCGCCTTGCTCAAAATCAATAACCACGCAAAAATTTGACATCAAGTACCCAAAGTGCATTACCATAACCACAGATAGCAAATAACACAATACCACGATCCGAAAAGAACATAGCCAACGCGCAATCATTCATGCAATACCCAAATACTCATCCCAATCCCCATATAAGTCTCAAATAGAACCACACCATATGTGCATATAACCAATGAATCACAACCACCCCTCATAGCATGGAAGAATAACACTTAGAACATATCTGATACGAATAAAAATTAATTCTAACCGAATGGCAATCCCTCAACAATAGTAGTACGGAGCCAACCAATCCGGCTTAGTGTAGAATACCACATCCTAATTGGGCCTGCCAAGGGACCCCCAAATCCACTCTAGTCACCCACAAATAGATAAATAACCCTCAGAAGATCCACAAATGACTGAATCATAACACATACTATCCTCTGACCAACCTTGGCTACATTTTCACAGTCCACAACCACGAAACAATCTACTCACGAGAACTCCCAGTCCCCAAATCCATAGAACATACGAATCACTATATCAGATCTCAACTCCACCGCCTGAATGTCCACAGTTCTCCAATTACATGGTCATCCCACGAGGAATACTTCTATAATTCTTCTGTGCCACAAAGTAAAATTCAAAAACATCAGCAATCGATCAAACAAGAGAATGACGCAATACCAATGAAGTATTCATAAACCAAAATGGATTGCCCCTTCTGAAATGTATACACTCATCACGCCATACCAAATAGTAATACCATTTACCTAGTCATCTGAAACTATTCGTGCTACCTAAGGACTCATGACCTTCCTTTCAAAACTGAACCGTGACCTTGCACATGCCAAATCTCGATCCCACACAACACACCGCATATACCATGCCATCCTATAATAAATATGAGAACTTCATAATCCACTTCGAGTCACAAGAAACTACATACTAAATTAGCCAAGAATATTGCATTTGATCCCATCCAAGAGGAAATCATTATACACCACATTCTCCTCACGCCACTAGGAAATATACATCTCAAACCATGGTAGAAACCATCAAGAACTCTTTGAATCCCATTTGCACAAAACCCAACCATCAGGACTGGATCCTTCTAACTCGACCAAGCTACACAAGTCACCAAAACCTAAGAGCATAGCCGCAAAACACCTGTAGAAACCCATTACCTCATAAGCACCCAAAGAACTAATCATATCCATCACCATGCTGATCCAACCTACTGCCAAGATGCCCTATTTATCCGAGTTCTTTTTGAGTTACCTTCAAATTGATACTTCCCTTACTAGAACACTACAAACCTTAACCAAATCTCGCTCTAAGAACTTTAGCATTGAACCACTCCGCCCAGGGAAATAAATGCATCTTCTGTTTAGAAAGTGCATTAAAAGAGTTATATAATCCAAGGCTACCATGAGCAAGAGGCAGCTACAATCGGGACGCAGGTATATCTTCTAATCCTGCTTCCATCGAACACAACAACATTGATATCTGAAATCTGCATGCAATGTGCAAGAAGTGTAGTATGAGTACAACTGACCCCATGTACTCAATAAGTAACAAGCCTAAACTTAGGTTGAAAGCACTGACGAGCTGGAACATGGATCGAGTCCAACACCAATAACCAATAGAAGTTCATAACAACGTACGACATATATAAATAAGGAAGCAACTCGGAGATAAAATACTTTTCTTTTCATATTTTTTCGAAATAGTTATGCTTTTCAAGTATATCAATAAAAATCCAAATCCTTACCGAAATCGTCAAAAATATGAGTAAGTTTGAAAACTGTAACTTTTCCCAAAAACATTTCATCAGGTAAATGTTTTATTTTTCAAATAGCATGAGGAAAGAACATCTATATGCCTACATGTCAAGATACAGGTAAAAATCATGAATGTCACCAAAACCGAACAACAAAAGGAAATGCATCTCTATGCATGTATATCAAGTACATATGTCAAATGAAATGCCTCTCAGTGATGAACTCATGTACTCACACTCTCAGAGTAATCAACCTCACTATCGAACATTATCTCTTACTGTGCTCAATACTCAGCACACTCAGTCACTCAACACTGTACAAAACTCGTTACGGCATGCAACCCGATCCATATCTATATATGTACATATATATATATATATATATATATATATATAGTCGTAACACTCGTTGCAGCGTGCAACCCGATCCATATACATATATCCATAAGGCTCGTTGCAGCGTGCAACCCGATCCATATACATATATATAGTCGATTGTGCTCCTTGTGTAAATTCCGGAGGGGCTCCTTCAGCCCAAACGCTATATCGCTGTGGCGCGAAACCCAATCCCAAAAGTGTAATCAATATAACATGTTGCAGCGTGCAACCCAATCCCATAATATCACTCTCACTCAGGCTCTCGGCCTCACTCAACCATCAATCTCTCCAGTCTCACTCACTCACAATGTCATGAAACTATCCCGACAACAATGATATGATGTATCAATCAATAACAACTAAGACTGAGATATGATATGAATGCATGAATATGACTAAATACGAAATATCAATAAAACTAGTGAGATGATAGCAAGAAACAACCACTATGGGTCCTAACAATATCAGCATAAAGCCTAAACATGATATCTAGCATGATTGACATCTCAGTTACTTAATCACATGGTGAAAACATAGATATCAAGAAAGTCGGGTTACTATTCAGTACCCTGGACAGAACAGAGTCACAATTCATAGGTGCACGCCCGCACCTAGCATGTGCATTACCACAACATTAATCACATAGCATGTAGTTCGGGATTTCATACCCATGACACTAAGTTTAGAAGAGTTACTAATCTTATAAGAGCCGATTCCGACATCGAGAAAGCCAAGTGATGCTCCAAGAATGCCATCACGCACGTAGCGACCTCCGAACGGCTCAACACTAGCCAAAAGTAACTCAAATACATCAGCTAAAGCCCAAGGAAGCACTTTCAAATGCTACAAATCGAATCCTAGCCAAAAATCACACCCGGGCCCACACCTTGAAACTCAACAAAACTCATAAAATCCGATAACCCATTCAATTACTAGTCCAACCATACTAGTTTCACTCAAATTCGACTCCAAATCGACATTAAAAACTCAAAATTCATATTATGAAACTTTAGGCGAAAAACCCCCAATTTCCTCTTCAAATCATTAACTGATAGCCAAAAATGAAGATAGATTCATGAATTATAATCAAACTTGAGTGGAGAATACTTACCCCAATCCTTGTGATGAAAATTGCTCCAAAAATTGCCTCAATCCGAGTCCCACGCCTAAAAAATATGAAGAAATGAACAAAACCTCTATTTTATAGCTTCTGCCCAGTAGTTCTGCATTTGCGATCAAAATGTCACATTTGCGACCACCGCATCCGCGGTCACCACTTCGCTTCTGCCACCTCAACTCACAAGGCAACCCCTCACACTTGCGGAATCATTTCCGTTCCTGCGCACTCGCAGGTGCGAAGCCCAAATACGCATATTTGCAGAGCCTCGCTTCTATGATTAACTATCAGTATCTGCGAACTCATATTTGTACCCATACTTTCGCAGATGCGGAAACTCACCAGAACCAACAATGATACACCTTAGCTGAAATTTCTAAAATACCCCAGAATCAATTCGAAACTCACCTGAGACCCTCGGGGCCATATCCAAACATACCAACAAGTCAGATAATATCACATGGACCTATTCGAGGCCTCAAAACCACACATAACAACATCAAAATAACGGATCACGCCTCAATTCGAAAGCAATGAACTTGAAACTTTAAACTTCCACAACCGATGTCGAAACCTATCAAATCACGTTCGATTGACCTCAAATTTTGCACACATGTCACATTTGACATTACGAACCTACTCCAACTTTCAGAATCAGAATCCAACCCCGATATCAAAAAGTTCACTCCCAATCAAACTTTCTAAAATTCCAACTTTTGTCATTTCAAACCAAATTCCACTATAGACCTCCAAATCATGATCCGGATGTACTCCTAAGTCCAAAATCACCCAGTAGAGCTAATAGAACCATCACAAATCCAAT
Source organism: Nicotiana glauca (assembly GCA_026770625.1). Taxonomy (NCBI): domain Eukaryota; kingdom Viridiplantae; phylum Streptophyta; class Magnoliopsida; order Solanales; family Solanaceae; genus Nicotiana; species Nicotiana glauca. The sequence continues at coordinate 108,118 of MU715005.1, forward strand.
CCAAGTCAAATACTAATAACTCAAACTTGGTCAAACGTTTCAAATTTGAAGCTTCTAGTTGAGAATCATTCTTCTAAATCAATTATGAATAACCTGAAAACCAAAAATGACGATTCACATAAGTCACACTACACCCCAAAAGTTACTCATTCCCTCAAACAAATTAGCAAAGTATAAATGCTCAAAATGACTGGTTGGGTCATTTTAATTCCCTCCGGGCTTCCCGATGCCAACTGAGACTGCTGCCCCCAGTCTTGTCTTCCACATGTCTTGCTTTTCATCTATTTCTGGTTCCACGTGTCATTCTATTATATGAGCAATTAATAGGAAATGATTTTACCCTATACATATAGCTCCCATACTTTTCAGTGGCACATTCCTACGTTATCGGGAGGTTGGTAAATATACCTTTCTTGGCGAGAAATTTACTGATTCCCTCTGAAAAGTTTCTAACGCTTGATTAGACGTACGTCTCTGCGCATTTAATGCCTCAAATACGGGTCTTCCTACGATTCAACAATACTTTTGTCGGTTCTCGATATAATCATAGCCACGATTTTATTCACCTATTCCTTTACTTATATGCTTCCATCTTCTTATTTTACACTTCATAATTTCCCAAAACTCTCTCAAACTCTTATTATTCAACTTACACTTGTTTTCAACTTCCCTTAATCTTCTTCTTCAAAGAAAAATCCTTACTTCATTCTAATAATTATGGTCTTTTCTTCCAAAAATTCTAGTTCTTTAAAGAACAAAGACAACACTAATGATGCTGCTCCTCCTACGATGAGCACCATTATCCCCAGAAGTCTTACTACAACTAAGTACTTCAAAGACAAGTACCCTACTACTAATCCCCGCACATGGGTGGTAGGCGTATATCCTTCTTCCATCCATCGTTCCAGCATCCCTACTATGAAGGAAGATTGTGGTTGTCAAGATTTGAACATCAATACTTCTGACCTAGCAGAGTGGGTTACCTTCCCCAAGAAGGGTTTTATGTAAGTTTACACGTACCTTATCACTCTGGGCCCATTCTAGTTGATCGGGGGCTTGATTCTGTTATGTTGGAGTTTTGCTTCCATTACCAAGTCTGCTTGCCACAGGTGAGCCTTTCTATGTGGTGGATGGTTTCCTGTCTTCGGCGTTTATGCTAGGAGAAGGGGTAAGAGCTCTCCCTGGCGCGACTGATGAACCTATATTCCCTCAATATCTTCTGTTAGGGCATGATAAATTTTAGCAAGTGCGGTCATCATGCTTTGATCAACATCATGGATGATGAAAATGATCGTGGATGGATGTAGTTGTTTTTTGTAATTGCCAATAGGGACATCATCCCGTCCACAAATCAATCTTTTCCTGAATCATGAAACCGTACTCGTAAGTTTAACAAGTTTCTTTCCATTTTATTAAAGGTTGTCCCATGCTACTACTAATCTTTCTTCTTTCATTATTTCAGCAATTTGGTGGACACCACCAAAGGTTGAAAGCTTGAACCATTGGGTCCAGAAGATATTATACGTCACTACGCTTGAAACCCGCCGGTGGAAAGAACATGCCCTTAAATATGGGTGGAAGGTCAACAATCATGGTAGGTTGAATTTATCTTGTTTTTACCTTCAGTATAGGAAAACTGGCCAACTTTTCTCCCTAATTGAATTTATGTCTTCCACAGAGTTCTTTTACCATCCTCGAGGAGGACGTTTTTGTAAGTCCTTGTGAAATTTTTACTCAAAAACCCGAAATCTCATATTGCCTAGTTAGGAATATGTGTTATAAATGTATAAAATTCTTCATGGTGAGTACTCGCCGCAGTTCAGACCTTTTTGATTGATTTGTGCATTAAAAAGTTAAGAAAAAATATTTTTCAGAAGATCGCATTTCTACGGCCCATTATGCGACCGCATAATAGCAATACGGGCCGCAGAACTGCCGCATAGTGAGGCAGAATGTTGGCTAATTGGAGGACAACTATGCAGCCAAATTTTGCGATCGCATAATCTATATGCGGGCCGCGTAGTCATCGTATAACCTCCTTGGGATTTTTGCGAAGGGAAATTTTGTGGTGTATTATACGACTACAGAATAGGTATGCATACCTGGGCAAAATGTTCAAATCTTGAAGGCTATTTTTGCAGTCCCTTTTGCGGGCCGCATATCAGTTATGCGGTTGCATATGCGATCGCAGATTGAGTCGGGGCTCCTATTTTCTAACTGTTAAAACCTGGCCCCATCTCATTAAAAACACCCCATTACGGGCTCATCTAACTGTTAAAACCTGGCCCCATCTAACTGGACCCATTTTTGCTATTTTCTACTATATCTAGAGTGAGAGAAAGAGTTCCAGAGGAAGAGAGTGATCCTCACCAAGTCTCTACCCCAAATCTTTAAAGATTATCAAGTAAAATTACTAAGCCTTCATCCTAAGAGGTAAGGACTTGTTCCCTAATCTTTGATTCCAAAATTCCTACTAAAATGAGTAATTAACAAGTGGGTTCATGGGTATAAGGATTGATTGTCTTGCATGCCTGAATGATAAAAGGGTAAGGGGAGATTGTGAACTAAAAATATAATAAATGGGGTGTAGGATGATAAAATCTCTCACAAAAATGTCTTAAAATCACAATGCACACTTAGTGCTTGATTATGTGCCCAAATGAGTTAGAACCTTGATTATCCCTCTAATTTTTGGTTCAACTTGTAATTCTCATAAAGTAGATCGAAGTTGCTAGGAGTTCTGAAATTATTGTAACAATTTAAGGAAAGCTCTATTTAGGTATGTATGGCTAAAACCCCCCATCTTCTTAGAAATTGAGCTCCTTTGGTGCCCATGTAAATGTTGTAAGCCTGAAATGTGATTGATGTATTGCTTGTTATTTCGGATAAATTGGTGTTGCAAATATGTATGTAAAAGGTGTGTCTCTATGTGATCAATATGCTATTATTGGTAATTTAAGGACGTGTGAAGAATGTGAACCATATGCTAAAATGTCTAGATTTCAAGACAAATTTAAATTGAGATTGTTATGCCAAACTATGTAAAATCCCCTCTATACGTACAATTGAATTGCTCTTGTATGTGCCTATTATCTTAAATCGCAAGGTTGTTGAAAGTGGAAATAATGTGAAATGTAAGGGAAAAGAGTTGAGTTATGATATGTGGCCTAGTGACAAGTATGATGTGTTAGTTGTAGCCCCAAGTGCCGATGAACTGATATATGTGAAATAAAGATTGAAATAAGATGATTTATGGAAAAGGAAAAACGTCTTGGTAAGACGGCCTAGCCGTTCGGGGCGTGAATGGACGTTGTCACACCTCCTTTCGGCGCTACCGCACCCCGCGAAGGGCGTGGTGGAAGGAGTTTTTCCAATTAAAGGA
>MU715013.1:0-19697 GCA_026770625.1 Nicotiana glauca
TTTATAATTGAAAACATGTGTAGAAAATAAGGCAAGAATCATAGTTTAGTAGTAATTATGGAACTATGTACCAATAAAAATCAATCAGTATATGGACTTCCTTTAATTAAGGAGTTCAAATTTAAACGGTAATGGGCAGAAGTAATTTAAGGAAGGAGATCAAGTAAATATCTTGTGCAGAGCAGATAAATAAGGGTAAATACATAGAAGATATTTAAGGTAAAAGTCCAGTGGTACTTGATTTGTAAAAACAAGGAAAGGAAATCAGTAAAACAGCCAGTAAAAGAACCAAGTTGAAAGCCTTGTTCGAGTCAGAAAAGAGGTAAAGGAGAGTTTTGATTTAGGGAAAAATCAGTAACAATCAAGTAAGCAACATTAAAGGGATTCAGAATTAATTAACAGTTGGCAAAACCTTTGAAAGAGAAGTTCTCACATATAAAACACATAGACATATCAAGCAAGAAGAATGTCATGCTAATTACGTAAGACTAGAAAAAAGGTTTCAAAATCACAAACGCAGAAAAAGTTCAAATTCAATTCATAAACTCGGAGTGCGTCTGAGAGTTACGGGTTTCAAAGTAGAACCCTTATCCAAACATAAAACCAAACTTGCCAAAGAAACCCCCAAATCCTAGGGTTTTTAAACTCGAAATCGATACAGAGATGAGAAAGCAAGCTATTGAAACAGACTCAAAGACCTCTTTCAGAGTCTCATGAGAAACATACAAGTTCCATAGTAGGTTCATGGAAAATAGAACATAGAAACTGATTTGAAGTACAGAGAACAAGTTTCAACAAAAGCTTGGAATTTAAACGAGTTCAGGTAGTGTAAACTTAAGGAAACAGTCAATGAAACACATCTAGAAAGAACCTAGACAAAGTCCGGTAAAGGCAAACAAAGGACTAGAACTCAGTAGGAAAAACAGAGTAAAGAAACACATAAGATAGGCATGTGAGAGCATGATATTGAAATCAGTAGGAAACAGAACGGAGCACAACAGAAAAACTTCATAATACAACAAATATAAGATCACACGAAAAACATACGAGTCATAAAAGAGCAAATAAGAACATAGCAGGGATCGATTCACCAAGAAAAGAAGAAGAAGAGTCAGAAACATTTTTAAGAACCTTTTCCAGAAACCCTAATTGGAAAGAAGTAACTTTTGAAAGAAAATCAGAGAAAACGTTTAAGAAACTTAAGCGATAGTGCAAATATGTAACAGATCTAAAAATAATCGGAGAGAACCTCGATAGTTAGGGTTTCAGATGAACCCTAGAGATGAGAAAGGCTTCGAAAATATCCGATCTAAGTTGGATAAGGTCAGATTTAGGCTCAGAAGACCAAGAGCCGCCGGAGCAATTCCGGAGATGGCCAGAATCCTCGAATCGGTGAAGGTCTGAGTGAAGACCCTCGAGGTCTGTCCTCGAACCTTCGAGCAACAAGCATGTAAGAGGTGAGTATAGGCTGTCCATGGCCTGAGAAGCCATGGACTCCAGTGAAAACACGGTGGAACAAGGTAGGGGGAGGCTAGGGTTCCGAAGAACCTTGAGAGAGTTTGAGAGAGTTTGGGGGTTCAAGGGCGGCTGAAGGGTGGAAATGATTTAGGGTTGGGGGTAGTCGGTGAATTAAAAAGGAAAGGGTTAGTCGGGTATTTAATTGGGTTATGGATTGGGTTAATTTTAAAATTGGGCCGGCTGAAATAGGGTTCAAATTGGGGCTGTAATGTGGCTATAATTGGAATGTAAATGGGCTATACGTTAAATAGCCAATTTTTCTCTTTTAATTTAATTAAAATAGTTAAAATAATTTATAAAACCAATTAAAAGAACTAAATTGATTAATAATATATAAATATTAATTTAAAAATACTGGAAGCAATTTTAAAATTGTAAGAGGCTATTAATAGCAATATAGGCTATAATTGTAATTTTATGCAATTTTAGCTTAAAATATCAAATACATTTATAAAAAATATGCAAAAACATTCTTAATAACATTGTGATATAAATATGAGGAAGGAAATAAATTGCTCGCCAAAATGATAGTTTTTGGGAATAATTATTGGATTTTGTACTATTAAAACAAAATGAACAAATGATTTTTAAAAGCTGTTAAAAATTTAAAAAATGTGAAAAATTCTTAGGCATACTTATATATGCATGTACATGCTATTTTGAGAATATTTTGCGTATAAAAAATAGATAGGGAAAAATTGGGTATCAACAAATGTGACGACCCAAAGGGTCATCACTTGTTCCTTTACACATTCTGTGCTTTTGAGGCCTTGAAAACCTTATTTGAGGTTGCCTCGATTTGTGTGCGCAGTTCGGGTGCATAGCCGGCTTAAATATGAATTCTGTGAGAATAATAATAATTTTTTATATTTAATTGAATAGATTTGACTTCGTACAATATTTTGGGTAAACGGACCCGGACCCGTAATTTGACGGTCCCGAAGGGTCCGTAGGAAAATATGGGACTTGGGCATATGCCCGGAATCGAATTCCGAGGTCCCAAGCCCGAGAAATGAATTTTTGTGTGAAATTGTTTTCTAGAATTAATTAAGGAAATTGGAAATGAAATTTGATTAAAAGACTATGGTAACGGGCCCGTATTTTGGTTCTGGCGCCTGGTACAGGTCTTATATATGGTTTATGTGATTTCTACAATGTTTGGTTTAAAACAGACGTCGTTTGACGTGCTTCGGACTAAAATGGAAATTTGAGGTTTTATGAAAATTTGGAAGGAATCATGAAATTTGGGGCTTAATTCAATGTATATGATATTATTTTGGATATTTGATCGCATGGATAAGTCCATAGGATGTTTTTGAGGTTGTGTGCATATTTGGTTTGGAGCCCCGAGGGCTCGGGTGAGTTTTGGATAGGTGTCGGAGTGCATTTTGAACCTTTGGAAAATCTAATATTCCTAGTCCTGCAATCTTCGCATTTGCGAAGAAGGACTCGCAAATGCAAGCTCGAAAATGCGAGCTTTCAATCGCAAATGCGAAAAGGGATCTAGCCAACTGGGATCGCAAATGCGAACTCACCTTCGCATTTCCCAAACCTGCAGGGTTCGCAAATGCGAACCCACCTTTGCATTTCCCACATCTGAAGCCTGCATATTTTACACTTAGCCGAATTTTTGAGCCATTTTAACATTCTTTCAAAACACAAACCTCTTTGGGCGATTTTCCAAGAACAAGATGATATTAGGCTAAGTCTAGGTGATTTGCCGATTGTTTATTCTCCCGCTTGATTATGTTTCAATGTCATAATATTGTTAAATGATGAAAAATGGGCTCTAATTGTGAATTTTACACATTTCAGGATGGTGAGCCTAGATGATGCCTTAAAGTGGTGATTGAAGCTACATTGGAGCAAGAAAGACCCCTTGTGTGTACACATTTATTTTGAGCAAATTAATGAAAGATACAAAAAATATAGCATTTACATTTAGGATTTAGTTGTATAATTTTGAGGCAAATGGTTAACTACTTATTTTTATAAAACCATAAAAAATAATGCCCTTTGCATTTTAGTTTTAATTATGTGACTGAGTACTTAAGTGTTTGTGATAATTAGTATCTTTAAGTTTAATTTGGTTTATAATTTTAGTTTTCAAATTTTGGAAAATATTTAGTGAAAAACAAGAAAAGAAAAGAGAGGAGAAAGAAATTCAAAACTGGGCCAATTTCAATTAAGCCCCAAACCCAAAACACACCCAACCCACCAAAAACTAGCCCAAATTACCCCCTTATCCGGTCCAGTCGTTCAAACCATCAAAACGATGTCGTTTTGTCATGCAAAATCCGAACCGTCGATCTCCTTAGATCGAACGGTCCAGTCCACCTCCAGCATCGAAGAAACGACGCCGTTTCAAGATTGCGGATCTGGACCGTTCATTCATTCTGATCTAACGGTCCAGTATGATCCCCCACGCCCCGACCTGTTCCCATCCAAAGACCGGTCCAGTCTCGACGATAGCGAAACGATGTCGTTCCCTTCAATGAAGTGATCCAAGCCGTTGATCTCATCAGATCGAACGGCCTGGATCCATTCCCCCATCTCATATATATATATTTCTAAACCGACCCGACCCTCCCAAACCAAACCCTACCCTCCTTCGTCTCTAACAACTCAGAGATAGAGCTCGTCTCTCACCACTTTCCGCCACCGCCCTTCGCCCATCGTAAATCGCCTCACGACGGTTCCGGTGGTCCAAACAGCCCCTAATTTACACCAGTTGTTCACCATAACCCCCCCATACCCGATCTGCCATCCGTCTCGCTCGAATCCCAGCCCAGTATCTCGAATATCTAATCTAAGCCATGAACCCTAGAGCCGCACAAGATCCCTTGGTGGCGGCGCCGACTCAAATCACCACCACACTAACACCAGACAACCACCACAACTCCTGCTCCCAAACCCTAGGATAGTTTCCCTCGAATCATCCCGGAACCCCTCAAAACTTAGATTAAAAATCTAACCCTAAAAATTCAAAATACAAATCAAATTTCTGCGGTTGATTTTGGCCGAACGTGATGTTAATCGTTTGTTTTCTATGAGAACACACGATTAATATCAAGTTTGACTGTAAATCCGAAGGTTTGAAGCTTCAAGTCGCGCCTCTTCTCAGCCTGAGTTATGCATTAGGTATTCCAGCCTCACTTTCCATTTTTTATCTTTTCTTTTGTTCTGTTCTTCTTCTACCCCTTTCTTCTAAAATTTTGTATGTTTTTATGTGATTTGTGTGTCCTGTTTGGATAGTTTTATTAGGCCATCATCTCTGAGCCCTGCAATTGAACAATTAACGGTGTTTTAACTATATAGTTCGTTATCTAGTCTAAAAGAAAAAATCTGTTGTCCAGTTTGCCCGTCAATGTATGAAAATGTTAGTAGCTAGTATGGTCGTTTGGTGCTTAAATGTGTCAAAGCTTGAATTTCGAAAGAGGTAGCCCTTGATGGATTCAACGCCATTTTCATATTCTGAAGTGTGTATATGTGAAATATTTTTGACAGTCTAGTGGCAAAAACTCCTAATTTGATACTCTGTGTTCGGGTCACACATTTGATTGCTGATTCAAAATTGATGGGCATATTTTAATATTCAGTTTTTTTTAAAAAAAAATTAAACAAACACAGTAATTAAGGGAAATAAATTAAGTGGTCTGTCAGGACACGCCTAATTTAAATATTAGATTGCCCATAACAATTGAATTTAAATAATGGAAAAGAGGGGTCAATAGTGGAACAACATTCGATAGTGGGGTTGCGGGGAATAACATGGGAGGAATTAGTTTCTTGTTGGTTAAATGCTCTTAAGAGCTGGAAAGATTAGGGAATTTGGATATAAATAGAGGGGGCTCAGGATTGAAAGAGTGTGGTTTTTTTTTAGAGTTAAGAAGAAAAAAAGCAGAGAGAGATATTGAGCTTTTAGGGGTCAGTTTTGGACGGCATTTGAAACAGGAAGATTGAGACATATTGGAAAGAAGAGGGATTTAGTTTTGAAAGTAAAGGTTGGACTATTTCATTGCCTTAGATACCGGTTGGTTTCGAGTCAGTTTGGGGTTCAATCGAGTCATTTTAGCCATCAGTCGAGCACTGCATTTCTGTGGTGTATTATTGGTTTGAGTGAAGCTGTTGTTGGTTCCAAATTACTCCTATTTGTTGGTTATTGCTGATGTGATTTGTTGATTGTTCCTGTTAGCTGTGTAAATTGCTGTTGATTCTCCTCTTTCATTATGTTACTTTGCAATTCCAGGTATACACTTGAACTCAAAAATTGATGTAGCTTCGAGATTGTACATGAAATGAAGTTTCAGGCATTTATTCGCTGGATGATGTAGCTATAGTTTAGTAGATATTAATAATAGTATAGTGTATTCTAATTTAATCTACATTCAATGAAACTCAGGCTGTGAAGTTTGTACTTAAGTTTGGATTGTAATTAGGATTGTTTTAAAATGATTTGGACTGTTTATTTGTGAATACCAGAATTAGTAGGCTGTTAGTATTAGAAATTGTTTAGTTTAGTTTGTTTGAATTATGTTTGTGGTCTCAGTTGGCGAAGTGTAACTGCAAACTCAAGAGAAGCTGAAATAGAAAATGACTTGAGATTTACGACACTTATTCATGTTAATAACTGGAATTTGAGCTGAAAATTAGTAGGTAGATTTAGATTAGCTTAAAGTAAACATTCATCTGGCCATATGTTAATTCAAAGTACCTCAATCACTGTGAAACTGATCTATAAGTCCCTTTTAAATAGATTTTTTCAAAGGTCCAATGCTGTTGAGTTTTACAATTCGTCTTAGAATCGAATGAGTTTTACAACTTGCTTTAGAAATCGAATCAGGTTTGATGTTGTTAGTCACCATCATTTCGTCTTAAACATTTTTAGTTAATTCATCAATGGTAATCCTTGTCCAATTGGTATCACACCTAGTTTAAAATAAATCATCGGTTTACTTTACTTCATTTCCTTGTCATGGTGTTTGGACTTTGGGTTTACGTTAGTGAGGGTGGAAATTTTGGACTCGACGTTGGTTGGCTGAAGTAGCTAAGCCCATTCCCCTTTGATTTAATTAATTCAAGGCTTGGAGGATATCATTTGAGGCTTGGTCTCACCTGGAAGCCCAAAATACGAATGCCTTAGTGAGAATTAGACTTGGGCCTGAATTTGTCTAAGGCCCAATGTCAAACAAGCTCCTCTTGTCATTTAGGCCTAAATTCAGGCCTATTGCTTGGATTTTTTTTATCAAAACTAACTGAAAGTTCTTTTATTGGAGTAAGTTCAAAGCCTAAAATGCATGGAGGATTTTATTAAGGTTGTCTTTTAAATTGGATAGCATTAATTAATTAAAGCCTTTTATTTATATTTTAGAGACAAATTTAATAAAAAAAATATAGTTCACTTTCGGATATCCTTAAATAAAATGAGACGAGCCTCACCAAATAAAACGCATAAATTGCGGGGCTCTCAATAAATAGTTGTATTAAAATACTTAGATTTCGGAACGGGCCGTTTAGTGAATTTCATGGCTTTCCCCAGAGATAATAACGCGTTAGTCTCTTTAGGCGCGTATTTTAATAACATTATCTCCCTAAACTCGGGTGCACATTTATGTGACCCAAATCCAAATCTCAGCGAAGTCGAAATGTGTCAACAACCACGGGTGCATTTATGTGATGTGGGTCAAGATGCGTTTTCACAACATTGCAATTCTCATTAAAATAATAATAAAAGCGGTTCAAGTTTAAAAGAACATAAGCTAATACATGTTTTGAAAATATAAATTCGAGTATAACAGTTAAGCGACCGTGCTAGAACCACGGAATCCGGGAATGCCTAACACCTTCTCTTGGGTTAACTGAATTCCTTACTCGAATTTTTGGTTCTCGGACTGTAATATAGAGTCAATTTTTTCCTCGATTCGGGATTCAACCGGTGACTTGGGACACCATAAATTTCCCAATTGGCGACTCTGAATCTCAATAAACAGATCCCGTTTCGATTGTCCTTTAATTGGAAAAACTCCTTTACGCCCTCACGGGTGTAGGTAAAAAGGAGGTGTGACAGCTCTGGCGACTCTGCTGGGGAAAAGAACCCAGAATCTCTGGTTCAGGGTTTAAGAATTCAAGCTTAGAATAATTGTTATATTTGGCTTTATCTGATTTTCCTACATGTTTCATGCTAAATGTGCTAAATGTTTACCGCTTTAATATTATCTAAATTGTATATAAACTGTGCCGAAACCTTTCTCTTCTCACCTCTGGGGATGTGCTTACTGGTTGAGACTCCCTATTCTGTTAGTGTCATACCCTGAAATAAAAAAAAGGCTCGGACAAGATACTAAGCCGGACGATCTTGCGGGTCCCCGGTACGTAGCCCCCTTCTCGACTCGAGTTGTCCGCTCGGGTACACTGTTTAGAACACATACCCAGGTTTTGAACCTAGAATAACTTGACTTCATGCCGGATCCCTCGTAGGAACGCTTATTTGCATCATGTGCATTTGACTTAGGGGACTCAACACAGGGGTTGGGTCCGTCTAGGACAAGCGACCCGAAATGAAAAAACCATCCTGATGCACCCTACTTGTTTTCTGCATTTATCTGCTTCAGACTTGCATGCTGACCGACTTTTTGAATGTCGAAAAATTGGAAAAAAGAAAAAGAGAGAAATAGCAGTATAGAGAGTCAATTACCTATTTTAGAAAAAACAATGGCCGAATAGTGCCGAAACTCTGTCGGATTTTTGAAAAGAAGAAAATGGTTTTATTTTAAAAATAGTTTATTTTATTTTGCCACTAAAAAAAATAAAAAATAAAAAATATATAAAAAGGGTCTTTAAAAGTAGTTTTTTGCCTATAAAATGAAAAATAGTGAGAAGAAAAAGATTTTTGTTTTTGAAATAGTTTGCTTGCCCGAACTACGCATGTTTGATTCTCACAGGATGTGAGATACGTAGGCAACACTCATCGGGTCCAACCTCCCCTTTTGCAAAAATACCCCAAAAAAATGTCAAAGTTTTAATCATAAATAAGTCAGGTGATGCCGTTTTTGTCAAAAATAGCCGAATGTTCCCAAAAGAGACGCCGGAAGGCTGACTTTGCATAAACAACCACCTTTGGTCCTTTTTTTTCAAGTTTTGACCGGTTACCTTACACAACCTTAAAATCTTCGTCCTCGAAGTGCTGAAAGGCCGTGTTCGAGAAATCGGGTCTTTCATTTTAATTTGAAAAATAATCAATTTGTTTTGAGTCAAATAAATCATACTTTTTGCTTAATCACCTTAATAAATGTGCAGAATGAGCACGAATCAGAATTTACCCGGAGCCATTATAAATAAGATCCTTTGGAATTGCATATGTGGTGGAATGACTTGGGCGAATCGGGGCAAGACACAGTCAAGTTGTACTTAGGAGGCCTTACTGTGTTGCTGAAAATTAATCCGAGGGGGGGATATCATAAAGGCATTGGTTCCATTCTGGGACCCGGCACACAATGTATTTCACTTCTCAGATTTTGAACTTACCCCGACATTGGAAGAGATAACCGGATACATCGGGGGTCCCAAGGTTCCTTTGAGAGAACAATACTTGATTGCTCCGAGGGCCGTAGCCATACACAAGTTCTTAGACTCTTTGAAGATACGCAAGACGGTTCACAACCCGAACTTGGCGGCTGGCTTTTCTACTCTGTCATTCATATACGACAGATATGGTCATATAGGAGGGTTCAACAATCCGGAAAGCAAAATCTGTAGCAAAGAAAACCGCCTGAAGTGGGAGGAACATAGGTATTTTGCATTTATGGTGGCCTTCTTGGGACTTCTGGTGTTCCCTAGAAAATATGGGAAAATTGATATACGAGTAGCTAGGGTTGTCAGTACTTTGCTCACTCAGGATAACAACACTCTTGCACCAATGATAGTGGCCAACATCTTCCGCGCCCTTACCGCTTGCAAAGCCGGAGGGGATTTTTTCGAGGGCTGTAATGTATTGCTGCAAATGTGGATGATTGAACACTTATGCCATCGCCCTCAATTTATGAGCTATGGGTCAGCAGAGAAGACATGCATAGAAGAATTCTCTACAAGAGTTGACGGAATTAGCTTGCCAGAGGGGGTCACCAAATGGGTAGCGCGCATGCATTCTGTCACCGCGTGCCAGATAGAGTGGACATTCGGGTGGTTATCTGTGGACGAAATCATATATATGCCAGCCACAGGATCTCATTTTCTACTAATAGGACTCAAGCGTATTCAGCCATATGCCCCGTACCGAGTCTTGAGGCAATTGGAAGATGCCAAACAGTCCCGAAGAATGAAGATCTCAGCAGTCAGGTAGTCAAAATTGGGCCTAATGATCAATTCCCCGAAGCAGTCGTTTGCAAAATTTGGAACGAATGTCAATACTTGAAAGCAGATACTCGCGTGCGGGATCGGTCCAAAGGCGAAGTGTCGCCAGGATACCTTGCTTGGTACAGGAGAGAACTTGAGTTCGAGAGGCCAACTAAAAGACCTCACGTCCAGGATTTCGTTGAGTCATCACAGGGACAGTGGGACTGGCTGGCTAAAGAACGCGAATACATGGCCACAATAGGCAAGCTGAAGAAGCAAGTCATGGATCTTCAATTTGAAAAAGATGTCCAAACCGCTGCAGATGAGGGGGAAAAGAAGAAGTTAGTCCAAGAAAATGAGGACCTTAAAGTTCAGATCCGAAAAATGAGAATAGCTGGTAGGAAACCAGAAAGAAGCCAGGCTGACCAAAATTTCATAGATGAACTAAAAGAGAAAGCCCGTAAATGCCAAAAGGATTTGGAAAAATCTGAAGCTAGCTTAACAAGGATACGAGCCAGATCGGTAAGAGATACAGAAGAGCGGGCACAACGTATGCGGCAGATGAAGAGGGACTACGAGGGGAGCATCATTATCCTGAGAGAAACAATATCCACCCTCAAAGAACGGGTATTCAGGCAAGCCAGGGATTTCAGAGCAAATAGGAAACGCTGCTATGACCTAATGGTGCGGATGGAAGAAAAGATGCATGAATTTCAAGATCAACTCTTTCACAACTCTCAAGTGCTGGGAACGCGGAATCAACAGATAGAGCGGTTGCTTCTAGAAAAAGATAGAATCAGAGAAAGGGTTAAAGATATCGCGCATTACATCACCAGAAAGTGTCGAGCATGCGAGGATATGACTCGTACCACCTTCTTTGCTGCGATAATGATTTTTGTCCGCCAGATTGTGGGAGAACTGAAAATGCTGCAAAGGGATCTTGCACAAAGGTCCGCGGCAAGGCCGAATGATGCCTTGTGGACCCCAGGAAATTTTAGAGCGTTGGAATGATGTTTTGAGTCTGTACTTTTTGGGTTTTGAAAGTCTGATTTTGAGTCAAGGTGTTCTAGTTCTGAGTGTGTTTTGAGTCAAGTATTTTCGCTTATTCAGAGTCTATTCTTTGAGTTTTGAGTGTTTTGAATCATGTTGTAATCAAATAAGTTGTTATGAAAAACTCGAAAATTTTGTTACATCCTTATCTGCAAGAACTACGCGCGGTCTGATTCATGCGGGGACATGATACGTAGGCAATCCACATAAGATTCGACCACCACTAAAAGAAAAAATATAAACTATTTTTTTATAGGAATCAAATAAAGGAAAATGGAACAAAAAAAAGCCGAGATGACGCAAGCAACCAAGCAAATGCATAATAGAAATGATTAACTGCTTAGGTGCATTGCATCCCTAATATGTGTTTACCTATCTTTTAAATGCCCTAATGCTAACGTGATGGTTTCATTTTGTCATATCATTCAGAAAGGTGGTTGGGTTGTGGGTTTTAAAGTAACTATTCCCTACAACACAAAGGCAAAAAGGCAGTGGCAGAGAACAACAGAACTGAGCGAGTTGATACCGATGCCCGAAAACAGCTAGTTAAACAGGTCAATGGGTTGGTAGAAGAAGTAAAGATGCTGAGAAAACACGTGGCGGACATGTATCGGGCATGGATGACTGGGAAAGCACCACCCCCGCCACCACCCAGCTTCCTAGATATTGTCTTTACCCAAACGCCGGACACAATGCCAGGCGATCCTCCACACTCTCCATATTTACCCGCTTATCATAGCTTTCCCAGCCACCCTAGTAGCTCCATCACTCGTCATCCAACTATCTTTTCCCAAAAGTATCCTCCAGTCACATCCAATATCCTCGACAATGAACACCCGCCAAAAGCTCATAACGCCCAATATTACCCCTCTGAGGCTGCTCACAAGATTCCCAATTCACATAAGCAAGGCACATGGGATGAGCTTCATGTTGAAAATGAAAAATTCACAGGAAGAGAAGGGTTAGATGGGGTACCCAGGAAGCTGAAAAGCATAGAACAATCCTTAAAGGCCAAACAAGGAATGAGGGATCGGGGTAGCATGAATTACAAAGAACCGTCCGTGTCTCCTGACATTCCCTTACCCATTGAGTTTAAAGTGCCAAAATTCAGCTTGTATAATGGGTTTGGTGATCCGATAGCCCACCTGAAGGTTTATTGCAATGAAATGAAAAATGTGGGAGAGAAAGACGACTTGATGATAGCATATTTCAGTGAGAGCCTAACTGGGGTAGCTTCGGACTGGTATAGTCATCAAAATGTTGATAAATGGCCTACATTGGGTGACATGGATCAAGACTTTGTCCGATACTTTCAACACAAATCAAGTGTTATCCTAGATCGCTCCTCCCTATCTAAGATGGAAAAGAAGCCAGAGGAAATCTTTAGGGTGTATGGGCTCAGATAGAGGGAGCACGCTGCTCGAGTAAGTACCCCGATTGGTGAAGAGGAAATGGTTGAGCTTTTCCTACGATCCCAGGGGCCCACCTACTTCAATCATTTGATCCCGGTCGTGGGTAGACCTTTCGATGAGGTGTTAAGAATGGGGGAGTTAGTAGAAGAGGGAATCAAGTCAAGCAAGATCATGAGATGGTCGAAAGAAATTCAGAACATCCAAGCAAGCTTGGGTGGGGAAGGGGGAAGCAGAAAAGATGATCCGATGAGTTTTCCTGATCAACACTCCCAGCCCCGACACCATCCCCGTTGATATCCTTGTGCACTATGTGACCCTCCCCAATGCTACTTCTCTCCACAGAACTCCTAGAGTCATACATCACTTTTCCGGTACCCGGCTGCACAAAATACTTATCCACCCCACGAGCCTGCCAAAACCCCCCTGGATCAGGTTTTCGGCCCAATCAAGCATGTAAAGGTGAGTGGTTGCGGAAGAAGAAAGCCTACACTCCATTAGAAGGGTCATACGCCAATTTGTTCTAGAGGCTAAGGAGTTCGGGCGTATTAAAGCCTGTCCAGATGAAAATACCAAACCCTCTTCCAAAGAAGTTTGACTTCTAGCTAAGATGCGCATATTGCTCGAATGCCCCAGGACATGACATAGAAAAGTGTTGGAATTTGAAGAAGGCGATTCAGCAGCTTATTAATGCAGGCGGCCTTGTCGTGCAAAGTCCAGATGCCGCGAACACTAGTCAAAGTCCGCCACCTATGCATAATGAGGCGCATATGTTGGGTATAGTCTATTTTGAAAAAGAATGTGATAACTCTTCTGGGAGCCTCAGAGGTCCACGTGCTACTAAGCTTTCAGCGCTATCAGAGGTTGATATTAAGAACGAGCAAGCACGGGAAACCCAAAAGCAATTTGCTGAGAACAATGGAATGAAGAATTGTGAAGGTCCTAATATTGTTGATGCATATATCAATATCTAAGATGTTGAGCTTGATAATTGGAAAGACTCTCCATTTCTTGGTCAGCCGGAGTGGAGTTTTGGTGGCTTATTTTGTTGTCATTTCTGTTGTCCAGGTTATTTCAGGGTTGTAATCTGAATATTCTCTTGTAAATCAAACCGTTCTATCTTTTGATTTTGTCCAGTTCCTTTGGTCGTAACATATCATTTAGTGTTTTCTAGGTTTGTTCTAAAGGTTGTAACCCCAGTTTAGTTTGTTTGTCTTGTTGTTCGAGTTGTTTCATCGGCTAATGCAATGTCCTGTTTTCTATTATTTCTAGACATTTTCTTTTGTTTAGGCCTCTCCTTTTTATAGTCCTTTTCCTGTCAACTCTAGTGACATGACATACACACATAGTTATAGGCTTAATCTTACAAGTTAATCATGAAGCAATTGATAGATGATCGGGACACTTGAGGAAAATAAGAACAGATTTGGACATTTTGAGATTATTTGAAGCCCGAACCCTGTGAAACTGGGGTTGATAAAACATAAAAAAACCTTATATGTCATGTCACATCAGTTTGAAATTAAAGACAAATTTGCCCAAATTGGCAAGGGTCATTCGTGATAATGAGAGTGAGAGTGTTACCCAATGGTGCTTTGCATTTAACATATGAAGAAAGCAAAGGTGTGGATATAGCTATCAAGTCTAGCACAATTAGAAGATGACACAGATGTTTGTTTAATCGTGTTTGTGCTTGGCATGTTTTGAAGATTGGAATGACGAAGGCATTTTGTTCTGCCATCTAAACACTTTATCCTTCGTTACCCCTTTCGAGCCTTATTTGCTTTCTTTCATACCCCTTTTTCGGAATCAGTAGCAAAGATTAGAAACACAAGCATGAAATATAAAGATAAAGAAAAAGAAAGAAAACAACAAAAAAAAAACAAAAAAAGAGAAAAGAAAGAGACAAAGACAAAGAAAAAGAAAAAAAAAGAAAAAGAAAAAGAAAAAGAAAAAGAAAAAGAAAAAGAAAAAGAAAAAATAATAAATAAATAAAAAGAAGACTATAACAACAAGGAATTTGGTGAACTACGTTTAACTGATTCCTTTTAAGGATACGTAGGCAGCTTCACCGCTTGGTCATAGTGGAATAAAAATCAAAATATCCCCAAGCAAGAAACTGGGGTAGAAGTTGTGGTTGTTGTAAAGAAATCTGGTTCCGAAGGTTGTAATTTTGAACCCATGTTGATTTGTTTTGAGCCTTTAATACCCTTTCTTCCTAACCCTATCCAAAAGCCCATATTACGGTCCAAAGAAAGACCTTCTGATCAGTCTTCAAAAGATGCCAAGTCGAGCAGATAAAGATGATTCATGCCAGGGGCAGCACTCCAGTCAAAGTAGAAAAAGTAATGAAAATGAGAGAGTCTTATTGGTGAAGACCCTCACGGGCACCGTAAGGCGACGAAAGCTGAGAGAAGTCAGAAAAATGAGAGAGCCTCACTAATAAAAACCTTCACGGGCACCTTAAGGCGACTGTAAGGAGAGAGAAAGACCAAAAAGAAAGAGACTTGATAGTGAAAACCTTTCAGGAATTACAAGTCGAAATCAGGATTGCAAATCAGATTGAATAGGCGGAGCATAGAAGTCCCGTTTCACGAAAAAAAAGGTACGACAAGAGTTGGACATCGGAATTAATTAACAGAATAGGCCGCAAGTGCATGTCACAATCATTAGAGTTGATATCCACATTTGATAGGTTTCTACTTTGTAGTAGTTTTTCTTGTTATGAATCATCCTTTTCCTTCGTCCTCTATGCTATTTCTTTTTCTTGTTCATTCCTTGTTCCTGAGTCTGTCTGGTCAGAGCAAGTGAGAAATGACGTCAAAATTTTCCATCATCTTCCCAATTATACAAGATGAGATTTGGCTAGTACATCAAGATGTCATAAGTCAGGAAAGAATAACTAGGGCACTGAGCTGGTAATAATCAACATGCTTTGGGATCCCTGCAAAATACAAAGGTTTGTTCCATATTAGTTCATGGAGAATGAGACAGATGGAGGATGCTGGGTAAATGGATCAAAAGTATATTCTGTGATGAGATTGACAAAAGGGTGGACCAGTGACAAGAAAGACACCTCAAGAAGAAATCAAAGGTTACAAACCTCAAGGCCAAAGCCAATGGCTTAAATCAGGAAAGAGCGACATGCGCACTGAAGTTGGTAATAATCAAAATACTTTGGGGATCGGGTGAAACACAAAGGTTGGGTAGATGACGGTCCAAGAGCAATACAAAAAGATAGAAGGTATCGGATTCAAACGAAGAAAAGTATTTTCTAGGTTAAGGTTTATAAAGGAAGTGTTTAGTCAAGGAACTAGCAAGGTCTTCAAATGGAAAGCAGTTGCCATGTCAAGTAAAGGAGAAACATACCTTAAGGCCAAGGCCAATGGACAAGTCAATAAAGAACAACATATACACAGAGTGGGGAAAATGGACGTGATTCGGGATTCATGTGAGACACAAAGGTCGGGAAGATGACGGTTAATGAGCAATGCAACAAACAAAGGATATTGGGTCCAAACAAAGAAACGGCATTTAAGGTATATGGATGATAGAGAAAGTGGTTAGTCAATAAACATGCAAGATCTTTGAGTAGAAATCAATTGTCATGGGAAATATATGGGATCAGATAAGAAGACTAGAAATCATAGTTGGGAAGTTTGTGACTAAGGAGTAGTCAGAAGGTCAGAAGCTTTCAACCAAGTTCAAGGCAGTCGGCCAAAGCAGAGCATGGAAAGGAGCGAAGAAAAAACCATCTCCAGCAAGTGTATCACAACCAACCACCACATTTTAAACTGACGAGATATTTCTTTGATTAAAACAGGGGTAGAAAATCTCGATTGTTTCGGAGAAACCCACCGTAAGTAAAGGCAAGCACCAAACAACTATCAAACTAGGGCAGAAAACTTCCTTTTATTTTTGTTGAAGTCAGGTACCCATCTGAAGAAAAGGGAAGGCAACACAAGTTTTAAGTGAAGCAGTATTGAAGGAAGGCAACACAAGTTTTAAGGTTATCAGTTTCGAAGGAGGATAATTCGAGTTTCAGAGAAAGACAACACAAGTTTTAAGGGAAAGCAGTTTTTAAGGAAGATAATTCAAGTCTCAAAGGAAAATGGTTCAAGAGGAAAGGGAAAACAATATCAAGAGGGAAGAAAAATTAATTTGTTGAAGTCGGGAGCCCGCCCGAAGAACGGAGGCATTACCTTTTTAAGTTATTGAAGTCGGGAGCCCGCCCGAAGAACAGAGGCGTTATCTTTTAAAGTTATTGAAGTCGGGAGCCCGCCCGAAGAACGGAGGCATTACCTTTTTAAGTTATAGAAGTCGGGAGCCCGCCTAAAGAACGGAGGCGTTATCTTTTAAAGTTATTGAAGTTGAGAGCCCGCCCGAAGAACGGAGGCGTTACCTTTTTAAGTTATTGAAGTCGGGAGCCTGTCCGAAGAACGGAGGCATTATCTTTTAATGTTATTGAAGTCGGGAGCCCGCCCGAAGAACGGAGGAATTACCTTTTTAAGTTATTGGAGTCGGGAGCCCGCCCGAAGAACGGAGGCGTTACCTTTTTAAGTTATTGAAGTTGGGAGCCCGCCCGAAGAACGGAGGCGTTATCTTTTAAAGTTATTGAAGTCGGGAGCCCGCCTGAAGAACGGAGGCATTACTTTTTTAAGTTATTGAAGTAGGGAGCCCGCCTGAAGAACGGAGGCGTTATCTCTTAAAGTTATTGAAGTCGGGAGCCCGCCCGAAGAACGGAGGCGTTACCTTTTTAAGTTATTGAAGTTAGGAGCCTGCCCGAAGAATGGAGGCATTATCTTTTTATGACGACCCGGCCCGTTGTCACGTGAGTTACCGCCCGGTTTCCCCCATATGATGTTGTTCTATGTTTCAATATCAGTATTTGTGTTGATCGGATAGAATTGAATTGGTTTTAGTTGGAAATGAGGCACATAGTCTCTTAGAAGAAAGCTTTTTTTTAGAAAAGTCAACAGGAAGTTGACTATGTGGTTAGAGGGCTCGGATGTGAATTCCGGTGGTTCGGTTAGCTTCGGGGGATGATTTGTGACTTAGGAGTGCGATCGGAATTGATTTTGGAGGCTCGGTGTAGAATTAGGCTTGAATTGGCGAAGTTTGAATTTTGGCGAATTCCGGTTGATAGGCGAGATTTTGATCCGAGGGTCGGAATGGAATTCCGAGAGTTTCAGTAGCTTCATTAGGGGATTTTGGATATGTCTGCAAATTTTCAAGTCATTCAGACGTCGTTTGGTCGGGTTTTGATCGAATATACAATTCGAAAGTTTTTAAAAAAATTTAGACTTTGATTTGATCATAATTGAGGATTTTGATGTTAACGTTAGCATTTTGATGATTCGAGCAAGTTTGAATGAAGTGTTAGATCATATCTGTGCTTTTTGTTGAGGTCCCGAGGGCCTCGGGGTGATTTCGGATGGCTAACGGGAATTTTGAGTTGGAAAATGCAGCAGAAAAATTGCAGAGAACTTTTGTTCTATGCGATCGCGGAGGGCTTCATGCGATCGCATAGAAGGTTTTGGAGGGGTCATAGATTGGCTCTATGCGATCGCGTAAAGGGCTGTGTGATTGCATAGGTGTGGAATTTTGGTCAGTGCGTTCGCATTCCGGGGGTTGCGATCGCGTAGTGCAATTTGGACCTGGGGGTCCCTGGCAACGTTTGTTCTATGCGAACGCGGAGATGGTTGCGCGATCGCATAGAAGGGGTGACTGTGCGATGCGATCGTAGAGCTTGTCATGCGATCGCGTAAGAGGATTTTTGGGAGGTTTGAATTTGTGCTATGCGATCGCATTAGTAGTGTTGCGATCGCATAGAGGAAGAGCTGGGCGGACAAAATTGTTTAAGGATTATTTCATCCGCGACCAAGCTCATTTCTTTCACCATTTTTGGCGAGCTTGGGAGCTTTTGTCGAGGGTTTTGAAGAGTTTTGACTGGAAATCGATTGGAGGTAAGTTTTAAGAGTTAAATACATGATTTTATTGAAGAATCATCCTAGAAATTCATGAAAACATAGCCAAATCATATGAAATTAGGGCTTGAGATTGAAATTATAAAATGGTGATTTGAGGGGTCAAATGAACTCCGATTTTTGTGAATATGATATGGGTAGACTCGTGGTGAATCGAGGAGTCCGGTAATGTGAATTTCGTAATTTTTTGAGAAGCGGGCCCGGGGCTCGGGTTTGGCTAGTTTCGAGATTCTTGATATTTTTCGATTGTTTTCGATTCGGTATTGTTCCCTTAGCATATTGTAATGCATTCGCTTTGATTTTGGTTAGATTCGATGCGCGTGGAGGACGAATTGAGGGGCAAAGGCGTCGCGAGCTAGAGATTTCACCGGTTTGAGGTGAGTAATACTTGTGAATGATATCCTGAGGGTTTGAAACCCCGAATTTGCACATCATAGTGCTTTATTATGGTGACTTGCACGCCAGGTATGAGCGTGGGGTAGAGCACCGTTGGGGATTGTGACTTGGTCCGTCCCGGTTGTTGATTTTACTGCGTGATTGATTGAAAACTACTTGATGCTATCATGATTTGGGCTGATTGCCATGTTTTGTGCTTCGTTCCGATTATTTGAATCCTTCAGGGATTGATATAACTGTTTTTGCATTATGTTGCATATTATTTGATCTCGGTCCAAGGTTCTAAATATTGTTTTGCAAACTCAGCCATCTTTCTAAGATTTGAAAACTTAAATGATATTTTCAGACGTTTTGAGCTGAGAACTGCTATTTTACTGTTGCCCAAGGGGCTTATGTGCATTGCTGGACTGAGCATGGATTGGGCTGTGCACCGCAGCAGTGTTATGTGTGCATTTCTGGACTGAGATATGGATCGGGCTGCACGCCGCAGCAGTATATACATATACATACATGGATCGGACTGCACGTCGCAGTAGTATATTATATGGATCGAACTGCACGCCGCAGTAGTATATTATATGGATCGGACTGCACGCCGCAATAGTATATTATATGGATCGGACTGCACGCCGCAATAGTATATTATATGGATCGGACTGCACGCCGCAGTAGTATATTATATGGATCGGACTTCACGCCGCAGTAGTATATTATATGGATTTGACTGCACGCCGCAATAGTATATTATGTGGATCGGACTACACGCCGCAGTATTATAGCGCTTGGGCTATAGGAGCCCCTCCGGAGTCTGTACACACCCCAGTGAGCGCAGGGTACCCAAATGGATCGGGCTGCGCGCCGCAGCGGTCATGTGCATTGCATTGCATTCATGCATTCATTCCTGATTGTACTACGTGGCATGATTTTTAGCACTCACATATTATTGGCATACATGCTATTACTTGCCTTGTTGACCAGATACCCTGGTGTTATATGTTAAGGAGTG
>MU715014.1:9075-65578 GCA_026770625.1 Nicotiana glauca
ATATTATTCATAGTATTTTATTTTCATGTTATAGATAGATTTTATTTTGAATTTCAACAAATGAGTATTATTTTTTGTATGATATAGAAACATATTTTTTTCATTTCAACAAAAAAGTACTTTTTTTCATAGAAAAAGTATTTTCTTTCATATCAACAAAATAAATATTCTTTTCATGCTATAAAATAAGTATTTTCTTTTATTTCAACAAAATGATTATTTTCTTTTCATGATGTAGAAAAAGTATTTTCATTTAATTCAATAAAATGAGTACTTTATTTTCATGTAATAGAAAGATTACTTTCTTTTTCAACCAAAAAAGGTGTATTTTTTTAAAAGTTATGGAGCATAAATATTTTGCATTAAAAAGTAAAGAAGCACATTAGTTCCTTTAGGTTTTTGTAAATATTTAGAAGAATAATTAAATTCCTTGAAAAAAAATAGAGCCCTAAAAACGTTAGGTATTTGGAGAGGGGGGAGGGGGATTACAAGAAACATAGAGACTTTGAGGGAAGGGGAGTGAAGAGAGTAGCATAAAAAAATATTCTCTTCTCTCTAACCAAACACTAAAAAATATTTTCTGAAAAATGTTTCCTACTCACCAACCAACAAGGAAAAATAAGTGATAAAACCACTAATTTTTCATGAAAATATTTTTCTTCATACCAAAGACACCCTTAGTTTCATTTCAGCGAGAAGACAAATGGCAAAATAAAGTACAGAAAAAGATGTCGGGCTACTTCATCATTAACACATATATAAAAGTAAGGAAAAAGGTCCAAAATTACCTCTCTGCTATGGTATATATTTACTTCTGTCATCCCTTATACTTTTTATCTAAACCTATCCCTACCGTTAACAATGTTTGCATAATTTCCTCTAACATTAATGTCCCTCCACTGTGGCAGCTGACCCCTCTAATATTTTGCCCATGTCAGCAGCCAAGTCAGCAAGTCCCACCAAATAAAATTCCACGGTGGAGTCCATATCACAACTTTTAATAATATCTTATTAGTTATTACATTTATTAAATTAGAAAATTTACCATAAGGTTAGCGGCAATTTTCCTTTTTTTTTTCTTTTCTCTTTCTTTTTTTTTCACCATCACTTCTTCTACTTTTCTAACGCCATAGCCACTGCCACAGCAAGCTGAAAGCTTTTAAAATCATCACGGATTATTTAAATTCTTGATAATGAAATTAGAAAGACAGTGAGATAGATTTTCTGAATGGTCTGAAAATTCCAGGAGTTCTATTTATGATTAATCCCAAAGGTGACAATCCATTAGTCTTCTTTTTCTCCGGCATGCTTGTCGAAAAGATGCGATGATGGGAGACAATAAGCTATTTGTTAATGGTTGAAATTGTCTACATTGACCAATATTGCCTTTTGACTTTTCAAAAGCATTGTGTATATTGAAAAGCCAGTAATCTCCTCTATCTTTGGTGGTCTCGCTCAAAAAATGCCCACCGATGAAGAACCAGACTTAGATTTGGAAAAAGATTATTGGTGAATTTTCTTTATCTTAACCTTTATTTGTCGCAGAACTTCCTCCGAACGACCATAAAATCACATTGCTTTCACTTTTCTTCCCTAAAAATCCAGAACTCAAGAAAAACTTTGTTTCCTAAAATCATGAAGGTGAGTTAGCGTCCATGGTAGTAATGGTGGTATAGAAGCTTGTGGTTGTATGGTATTGTCATGGGTGGTAATGGAGATTTTCGGCGTTATATAATCATACTGTTACGATCTTGTAATTGTTGCTGGTTATAATATCTGTAACGACCCGACCGGTTTTTTTGAGTTTTAGTGCTCCGTTCAACAATCGGAGGCCATGAGCAGCTTTGTTTCAGGTATTATGACACGTATGCATGATCGGAATTGAATTTCGGGAAGTTCAGGGTTGATTTGGAAAGAGGATTCTCATTCCATAAGCTTAAAGTTGAAAGAATAAACTAGGATTAGAATTTTGAGTAAACGGCCTCAGAATCAGGATCTGGAGGTTCTAGGAGATTCGTATGATGATTTCGGACTTGGGCGTATGCCCGATTTGGGTTTTGGATAACCCGAGAGTATTTTGGCGCATATTATGGAAGTTAGCATTTTAGAAGAAATTTCACAAGTTTGGCTTGAAGTGCATTTCAGTAATATTGATGTCTGTTTGGGATTCCGAGACTGTGAATAGCTCTGTATGGTGATTCTGGAGTTGGGAGCGTGATCGGAAATGAATTCGGAGGTCCGTAGGTCATTTTGGAGCCATTTGGCTAACGATAGAAATTTGAAGGTTTTTGAGAAGTTCGACCGGAGGTGGACATTTTGATATCGGAGTTGGAACTTGATTTTGGAAGTTGGAGTAGGTCCATAATGTCAAATATGACTTGTGCGCAAAAGTTGAGGTCAATCAGATATGATTTGATAGGTTTAAACATCGGAAATAGAAGTTTGAAATTTCGAAGTTTATAAAGCTTGAATCGGGATGTAATTAATGGTTTTAGCATTGTTTGATATGATTTGAAGCCTCGAGTATGTCCGTAATATGTTTTGGGATTGGTTGATAGGTTTGGTTGAGGTCCGGGGGGCCTCGGGTGGATTTCGGGTGGTTAACGGATCAAAAATGGAATTTTGAAGAAGGCTGAAGGGTCTGGTTGCTGTCATAACCGCAACTGCGGAAATGGGGCCGCAGATGCGGCACTGCAGAAGCGGCTAGGAAGGCACAGGTGAAAAATTATGGTTAAGGGCTTGAGGACTGCAGATGCAGTCAAGGTTCCGCAGAAGCGGGACCGCATCTACGGAGAAGTGGTCGCAAAAGCGGTTTTGGTCGGCTAAGAGTGGACCGCAGATGCAGTCAAATTTCCGCAGAAGCGGGACCGCATCTGCAGAGAGGGCATAGCAGAGGCGACAAAGGGCAGCCTTTGGCTGACAACAGGAGTGGCTCTAAATCCGCAAAAGCGGAACCGCATAAGCGAAAATAGCTGAGGCAGAATGGTTGTTTAAAATCAGGGTTGGGTTCATTTCTCTCATATTTTTTATGGCTTTGGGCGATTTTTGGAGGGCTCCAAGAAGAGATTTCCTTATCTATGTTAAGGTAAGTTACTCCTACTCATTTCCAATATTAATACGAGATTATATCATGGAATTATGCAATGAAATGTGGGGAAGTTGGGATTTTTGGAAGAAAACCTAGAAACTTGATAAATTGGATTTTTACCACGAATTTGAGCATGGAATTTAGAGTAAATTATATATTTGAGCTAGTGAAGCTATGGGTAGAGTATATCTTCGAGAAATTTCGGAATTCGGGCACGTGGGTCCGAGGGCATTTTGGTCATTTCACTAAGCGGAGTTAGGAATTTGTATAATTTGAATTGTTAACAAGTATTTGAGTATATTCTCATTAGTTTGTCGTTATTATGCTAGTTTCGGAGCATTTTGCAACGATTCGAATCGTCGGGAAGGCTTGGAGGCCGTTTATGGAATCTCGGAGTGAGGTGAGTCTCCTTTCTAACCTTGTAAGAGGGAATTATCCCCATAGGTAAAATAATTGATTATATGATCCTATTTGTGGGGGCTACACACGCACGAGATGACGAGAGTCCGTGCATAGCTACTATTATGCTATTGTCCGGGTAGTTAGGACCCAAAAGCATGTTATACTTGAATTATTTATGAACTCATCGATAGCTTGAATTGCTTAAATCACATTGAATTAGTGAGTGAATTACTAAAAGGATTAGAATTTATTTCTTAAAAATTGTTAAAGGAGAATTGATTTTATTTGGATAATTATTCCCCGATAAAAGATTCTAATTGGCCATTTGAGCATGTATATTATGTGTACCTGCGTCGCATGGATGATTCGCGAGCAGGGTGATTGTTTATTTTATGTTGACCGTATCGCATGGATGATTCGCGAACAGGGTAATAGATGCATCTATGGTTCGTGTCATTCGACCCTCGGCAGTGCACAGTTTACATTTCTATTGGGTCGCACCGTCGCGTCGGTGTGATTTGCGCATGTTATTTGTTGCTTGAGAATTTTTAAATGTAGAAATTGCCCTTCGTGGCTTGATATAAATCGATAAGATAATAAATAGTAAATCATAAAAATCCTTGATTATTTGTTGAAGGTGTTTACCTATTTTCCGGCTTTGTGAATTAGAATTACTATATAAATCCATGATTTTCCTCACATTTTTAGAATATTGTTAATTGACCTCTAGTAAGTGTCGAAGTTGACCATCTCGTCTCTACTTCTTCGGGATTAGGCGGGATACTCATTGAGTATACGTTGTTTACGTACTCATACTACACTTCTGTGCATTTTTATTGCACAGGTATATGTACCTCTAGCAGCCTACTAGGCGTAGCAGCACGGATGATTCTGGGACTAGGAGAGTTGCATTATTCGAGACGACCCGCAACTAGTGTATTACCTTTTGGTATATTGTATTTATTTCATGTCCACTATATTTTAGACGGATGTTGTATTTTATTTTTCTATCGGTAGATGCTCATGCACTTGTGACACCGGGTTCTGGGAGGATTTTGGATTATTCATTATTAAGTCCTTTATTGACTTTACATTCATTTTTGAAAAAAATCTTTATTGTTTAATATTCAACATATAAGGAAAATAATTTCCGCAAATATTAAAACTGAAATTTAATTATGCATTCTTGGTTGGCTTGCTTGACAGCGGTGAAATAGCCCATCAATATGCTAATAACTAGAATTTGATTATGCATTCTTAGTTGAATTCAATCAAGATTATAACGCCGAAAACATTGGATATGGGAGAAGAAAAAGAAAGAGTTAAAAAGCTAAAATTAAGTGGGATCCACAAAATTCCCTTTATCTTTAAAAATAAAAAGTAACATGAGATATATTTAAGGATTAAATTACGTCCAATGCTGACATGGCAATTTATTTGACGGCCCGAGTGCCGCAGTGTCAAAATGTTAGGGTTAGAGGTAATTTTAAAAATTTAATTAACGGTAGGGATAGATTTGGATGAAAAATTTAATAAGTGGCAGAAGTAAATAATATACCATAATAGAGAGATAATTTTGGACCTTTTTCTAAAAGTAATACGGTAGAAGAATCATCAAAACATATTCTCTTTTAATCTTGTAATGAACTTTCTTTTTTCTGTTTTAGGTTCCCTGGTCCCATTAATTCATGGTGTATGTTTGCTCCTATACTCATTTAAATATAAGAACAAAAAAAATGATAGGTTCAATTGAGTCCGGAATCAAAATATAATTTTTTGGACTCAAATTACTTAATTAGGTTAAAACAAACTTAGTGACCAAATTATGCAAAACGTGGTTCACATTGCCTTATTTAAAGACGTTATGGGTTTTGAGAAAAATTATTCAGAAATATTCCAACTTCGTGATAAATTTTTATTCTTGTTAAATTCTCAAGCTTTTTTCATAATGTCTGAAGAGCAAAAGGTAAGGGTTTTATTATATTGGAAAGGTGAGATTGTGGTGGCGAACAACTCAGTGAGCGATAGTTTATCTCCACAGAGTCATGTTAAGTTGCCAATTAAAATGGAGTACGATAGACCGGTATTGTTGTTATGCAATAAAATGAGGTTAAGCAAATGTTCGGTGGATCTTAAGATAACCGGAAGATATTCATATTTTGTGACTCTACAAGGGGTTTCTTGTTACACTGAGTTTAACATCAAGGATGATGAAACTCTGAGAGATTTTTTGGTGATTCCGGATGAATACCGAGAACTTATTTTGATAAAAATATTAGAAATGTACATGAAGGTTGAAGACGTTTGCAATAATGATGTAGCGCAAAGCAGGGATGACCCTCAATCATCGGGTGGTTATTCTGGAGGAATTTTAGCCAACAGGTTCCGGCAGAAAGAGTTTGGCTAGATCTAAACTTATCTCCACGGGCGAACGAGGAGTGAGAAAATATTTTCTCTCCTACTTTACATAATCCACGAGATGACTGGTAAACTTCAATTTTCCTTTGTGTTATGATGTTTAGTTTTATTGTATTAAATTTGTATTAACACTCATATATTCCACAGGGGGTACCGTCCAGATATGAATTTTACTAGTAATGACCCCATGCCCAGTTGGAATATGCGTAGTTTTGGTGTGTTGGATCACGGTGGTCCATCCGGGAGGCATCACCAATACGATAATATCCATCATGGAATGTCAACACATTACGATTTGTAAGCGAAGTGCTATAGCTATATGTAAAGTATTTATGAATTTGAGTAGCTTATTATTTGATTATTTGTGCAATGAAAACGAGCAATTTGATATTGCTGACCTCACTCGATTGCCCATGGATGATATATTTACTCAGGATTTGGCGGATGCGCAGAGTCAGGAAGATAACAGTGATTATGATAACAATGCCGATGAGTCTGGAGATGACACATCCTTCCCTGACGAGGGTGATGATGAGGAGGAAGTGAATGTCAAACCTGAGCTGACGAGGGAGCATGCTCCACCTCTCGTTAGACCAAGAGTGTACGAGTCTCACGTGCCGTATCATTCAAGGCATATTCCCTACCTTGATAATTTGCCAAGTATGCCAGATGTGGATGCCCTCATAAGGGATATTGATAAAATTCGGACAGTAATGTGGGATGAGTCTAGACCAACGGTGCTGGCAAAGGGCATGGTTTTTCCTAATAAAGCTCACCTAACCAGGACTTATAAAATATACAACATAAGAGAGTGTTGTGAGATGATAGTATGGTAGTCAAGTTCAGAGGTATACATGATTATTTGCCGTAGATGGTTTACGGGTTGTCGCTGGATGCTGCGTGCGACCAAGAAGGAAACAGGGTTGTAGAAAGTGGGTAAATATATTGGCACCCAGAATTATAAAATAGACACATTCAACGGGAATCACTTCAACTTGGATGCTTACTTGATTTCTCTTCAACTGATTCCACACATTGAAGTGTCCATTAGGTACAAGATCAAAGAGTGTATTACATCCGTCTACCAGGAATATGAGCATACTATTACCAAAAGAAAGGCATATCTCGGGCGCAAATGTGCATTTGAAATTGTTTACGGTGACTGGGATAAGTCATTTGCATCTCTACCTAGGTACATGGCCACACTGAAACATTTTAACCCCAGGACTCTTGTTGAATAGAAGCTTGATCATAGTGCAGGAATACCGGAATATATATTCAGATACATGTTCAGGGTATTTAAACAAGGAATTGATGGTTTTGTGCATTGTCGTCCGATAATTTCTATAGACGGTACTCATGTATATGGAAAGTATTATATTAATCTATTGGTCATCATTGTAGTAGATGCCAATGGACAAATATTTCCACTAGCTTTTGCCATCCATGCCAATGAAAGCCAAGAGATGTGGACGTTATTTTTGAACCACTTGAAGTAGCACGTTGTCAAACAACATTCAGGTATTTGTCTAATATTTGATCGGTATAGTGGTATATTAAATTCTGCAGAGAATTTGTCTGAATGGCAGGAACCCATGCATAGCACTATTACTATGTGAGGCACCTGAAGGCCAATTTCCAGAAGAAATATCCCAACAAGGACTTGCATGATTTAATGTGGATAGCTGCAACTGATCACTAGCAACGCAAATTGAGGAGGCGCATGGAATAGATCCGGTAGTTAGACGAAAGAGCCTATAATTGGTTGATGCGATACGAGCTTCACAAGTGGACATTGTATGCTATTGGTGGCAGACGATGGGGAACCCTGACTATAAATATGTCGGAGTCTTTCAACGGGTTATTGAAGTTTGCATGTGGATTGCCTGTCATTGCCATGGTCCGGATGACATTCAAACAGATGGCGGAGAGGTTTGTTGAAAGGCATAGAGGTGCATCGGAATTGATTGAGGGGGCTGTTGAATTTATGCCAATACCGATGAAAAGATTTTGAGAAATATAGGAAGCGAGCACATTGGCATTTATTTTTTATAGTATGATCACGACCGTGGTATTTTTGAAATTCGCACCGCTATCATCAACACCGAGCGAATAATATACACCGTAAATGAAGCCAGCAGGTTGTGTTCATGTGGGAAATACACCAGTTACCACATGCCGTGTCACATGCCATGAAGTGCTTTCAACATACAGGTTTAGGGGAAACCAACTATGTTGATAGGCAATACACTATTGTTGCATACATAAACACATATAGTGAGCAGTTGCAGCCAGAGGGTGCTGAGCATTAATGGCTGTCGTAAGCATTTAAAATGCTGTGTAACAAGGACTATTTGCTTAAGCTACAAGTGCAAAAGAGAACGCGTATACAGAACCAAATGAATATTGGTGATACTGTTTATGCGCGTAAATATGGCATATGCTCACAAACAGAATACGACCGTCATAAATGTCCTTCAGCTAGTTTGGGTGGCAGTGGTAATCTAGCTCTTGATGGAAGTTCATCTAATGTGCGCAACTATCAAGCATACACGTAGTGTTTTATTTTCATAATGTGCTTGTAATAAGTGTATGTTCTTGTTTATGCTGCAAGATATATCAAATAAAATTATGTTTCCATTTAAATCTTATTGATATTTAACGTTTTTCAGTTAAGTAAATTAATGAATTTCTCCCTCCCGTTCATGTAATGAAAAATAGTATTAGATTAAAAAAAGGAAAATTTTCACGTTTTCTAGTTTCACTCTCAAATTATTAGAAAACTACAATGTCATCGGAGGAAGATGTTTGGTAAATAAGTGAATATATATAGCGCGGTTAAATACTACGTTATGTGTGTTATTTTGTCAATCTAAAAAGTAGCCAAACTACGAAAAAGTTGTTTTGTATCCTACAGCCTGTATGCTTCAATGCAGCCGCTGTCATGAGGCGCATCCCATCCCGCCCAGCTACGCTATCAGAATCATCCTCATCACGTCACCTCTTTATTGAAAGATGCGCTGCAGCATGATCATAAGTAGTGCTAGCATGATTGGTAGAAGGGGTAGTCGGTCCCTCAGTAACCTACAAAAGAATAAGTCAGCTCAGTATATAAAAATATATATTAGTAATGTACGTGTCAAGTTAAAAAAAATTTAAATTGTCTTACCATAGTCTCATCGGGCTCATGAATATAAACATCTGTTGCATCCTACTCAGCATCGCACAAAGTGGCCTCTGTGACGGGCTAGGATGAATCCTTAATAAGAAAATTGTGAAGTTATTTATGGAGAATGAATGAGATAAAAACCAATTTAAATTTAATAGTAATCCAAACATCCATGCGCCTGTGAAAAATCCACAACACCCGTTGACGACGATCCATAACTCAGCCGGTGCCCGCCATCCACATCTTGGGTCGGCCGATCCTCAACAATGGTCGATGGGCCTGAAAAGAACTGCTCCCACTCATCTATGTTAATGCTCGTGATTAATAATGGATTTTATGGGGTCACCTGCGATGCTGCTAGAGTGAACGCCAGCTGAAGGCTGTATGACGGCATGCTCCTGTGTTGTTTGTCTAGTTGATGGAGGTCACCTAGCAAATCAGTTCCAGCATCCTCAATAGGTGCCTGAACAGGTGCCTCAATGCCCCCTTGATAGGGACCACCTCCTCGCTGGCCCTCACGACCCCGTGGGATAGCCCTGACTCGTGGGGCCCCTACCTTGTGGGACAACCTTGCCTCGTGCTCCCCTAGGTCGTGGTACATGCTACCTCGATAGTAGTGCTCTGGCACCACATAAGTAGGGACGTGCTCTAAGCGCTGGTCCTTTCTAGCTCGATGCAGTGTCTGAGTAGCCAGCTCTATAACCTGGACAATATGTAAAATATAAATTATGGAACGCTAGATCATAGTTATAAGTAAGCTACCAAATAACATACTAGTGCCTCGTGCCTCCTGGCCTATGGAACGTACCGATCGCCAGCTTGATGAATGGGATTCCCGATGATAAGTCGGGGTAAAACCGCAGTACCAGCCCATATAATCATGCTCAATATCCAGCCGTCTCGGTGAAGGGGGCGGAATCAGGTCAGTTCGTCGGTCCCAAGTATCGATCTGCTCCTCTAGCCATGCCAAATATGCGTTATCCAGCCCGGTACGATCATCCCGCTAGTAATGTGTGGTCTGCCAGGTGTGTGGTATCGATACGAGCTGTGGCCTTCCAAATTGGCGAAGTACCCACTCAGTGGCATGATTCCCCACAATATCAAGGCAGATCAACGAGACAAAAGATCCCCACATAAGTTGGTCAGTCGAGAAATAATAGGGAAAGCCAGCTATCAACGTATCGATGTATGGTGTCTAGATGAACTATTAAGTAAGAACAAAAAATGTCAGTATACGCAACTGGTGTTTAAAGCTATTACAAGTAAACTTAGACATACATTTACGTGTGTTCCTTCCAACAAATCCAAGATATCCCTACACAAGGAGAGATTATGCCGAGCCTCGTACTCACGCATATGTCCCCGCCGGAGAACCCACCTCCTAGCTAGAGGGAGCAACGGAGGTGGTACATCCCGATCTAATGGTGATAGAGGAGGTTGCAACTACAAGAACTGCTTCCAGACCCAAACCTAACATAAAAAGTTGATGTAAAATTTAAAATATATTTTTACTAGGTATGTTAAAATGAATAGAGTATTCGAATATGTTGTCACCTGTAGTAGCGAAAAAAATCCAATAACGTCACGATGGGTGCCCATGCTCAGCCGACACATCTGCCTATACAAGTAGCCAAGAATAGCAGCACCCCAGCTATACTAGGTAAATCATCTAGCAGCTCAAGAATATAAAGAAATCTCAAGCTGACTAGGTTCCCCGAAGTGTTCGGGAACAAGACCCCTCTAAACATAAGGAGTAGTAGCAATCTCATATACCGGTCAACATATGATAATCTGGTATATCTCCATCGATGTCAAGATGCAATGCCTCCAATGACTGTCAAATAGTCATCAATGGAAAATAACTAGTCCCAGCCAGCACATTCTCATCCTCTGGCCGAAAAGCAGTGAGCCGCTGAAGCATGTCCAGGTACTACACACGTGTCATCTCTCTCATGCCAGGCGGCAACAATGGGGTGTCCATCAACGGGCACCACATATCAAACCTCCACATCCTGCAGTATGATGGTGGCCTCGCCAATGGGAAGGTAGAATGTATGCGTCTCTAATCGTCACTGCTCTACGAGTTGCAGTCGCCCGATCTCCAAAACTTGTAGAAACTCGTCTCTCGCAGGTGTGTGACTATATGGGGATGGAGAACTCTTTCATGTAGAAAGTCCCACATGTTGTCCACTCTCCTGACGCTGAGAGTCTGGGTCAGTAACTCTCCCTTCCATATGTTGGCGGACCTATGATCGCCCTGTAGCTCATCGGTAGAAGGTTAGGGATGAATAGGCGGCACCTCCATATCGTCTACTGTAAATTAAACAACGTTAATTATGTGTTAGTTTTATAATTTTATATGTTTATTTGTAAATTAAATAATTAATTTTTATAATTAAATATTCACATATGGGTTTCAGGCTCGATATTTGCTGCCCAGCTGCACCAAGATATTCTAAATTATTCTATGTGTTAGTTTTATTATTTTACATGTTAGTTTTATAATTTTATATGTTTGTTTGTAAATTAAATAATTGAATCTTCACATATGGGTTCCACACTCGATATTTGCGGCCTAGTAGCACCAATTTATCTTGAATTCTCCTATGTGTTAGTTTTATTATTTTACATATTAGTTTTATAGATTTATATGTTTGTCTTGTAAGTTAGGTAATGAATTTTATAATTATGCAATATTTAATTATTAAATATTCATATATGAGTTTCAGGTTCGATGTTTGCTGCCCAGTAGTACCAATTATACGTTGACTATAATTTGGACAGAGTTTGTGTTTGATCTATCAGTTATTTTGACGTATTTTTTAGTATAAGAGATACTTAAATTACAGGAAAACTATGCTAAAAGGCACTACATTATATATGCTATACTACGTTAAAAGGCACTACATTTTACTATGCTAAAAGGCATTACATTTTACTACCCTAAAAGGGTACTATATTACTAGTCTTTAAGCAAATAAATAATAAACCAAATAAAATACAACAAATATATTTTAATCACAAAAGATTAACAAAAATACATATAAAATAGTAATAATAATTTATTAATATTTTTATTAACAAATAATAACGATTTCACAATTTTTACATATTTTTTTAGAACATTAGTATCTTAGTCCAGATAAAAATAACATACCAATTTAATCGCAAAAAAACATACAAAACAACATGGAACACATTGAAAACAACTAATAAGCATTATTTATACGAGTTTCGACATAAACCAAATTGGAATACCTCGATTTATGTTTTTCGAAAAGTTGAAGAATTGAAAATTTGACTCCGACCCACGACAATAGAAGGCTTGGCTAGGATGTTGGACCAACTTTGATTAATTTTTGTGGGATGGGTGGGGTCCACTCGATAATTTTATATAGTTAATTGGGGGGTGGGGGCACTGAACGTTTTTAAAGATGGGGAGGAGGGAAGATTTGTCCAGAACGTGGGGGGAAAGGGAAGGGGATAATTACTTATGTATGTAAAGCGCGATTTATTACTGCGTTTTATATAAAACACGTTAATGACCCGTGCTTTATATAGCCATCTTATCAGCTTCGAGGTAAAATACAGAATTAAACCACATGGACGTTAAGGTAAAAAGTGGTTCATAACCGCGTTTTACATATTTTGGTAACTAAATTTTTTTCCACCTAATTAAGTATTTTGAGTGTAACAACCCGACCGATCGTTTTAATTTTTAGAACCCCGTACCCCCAAATAAAACTTGTCGCGCTTGCTTTATCTAATTTATGACCTGCGGGAATGGTTGGTTCGGGATTGGAAGAATTTGGGTTGATATATGCTCATTTGATTCCTTAAAATTTTCTTAAAAGGCTAAGTTTGACGTTGGTCAACATTTTTAGCAAACGGGTCCAGATTTATTTTCTAACGGTCCTGGAGGGTCCGTAATAAAATATAGGATCTGGGCTTATGCTCAAAATCGAATTCAAAGGTTCCTAGGCCGAGTAATGAATTTTTATTAGAAATTATTAAACTGAAATTTCAAGGATTTAAAGACTAAAAAATGATTGATCACGTTGGTATCAGGCTCGTGGATTGGTTCCGGAGCCTAGTACAGGTCTAATATAATATTTAAGACTTTTCCGCAAAAGTTGGTGTTTATCCGAGTAGTTTAAGTGCATTTCGACTCGTTATAGGAGAATTAAGAACTTGAAGTTCATAAGTTTGATTCAATTAGTTTTAGGGGGTGATTCTTAGATTTGGCATTTTTTCAGGCGTTCCGAAGGTTTGAGCAAGTCCGTTTTATGATTTCAGACTTATCGGTATGTTCGGACGGGGCCCAGAAGCCCCAAGCATCAATCGGTCGAGGCTCGAGAGAAGTTGGAGAGGTTAAGAGTTGTTGACGCATCTGCTTCTGTCATAACCGCACCTGCGGTTGGTCGGCCGCAGGTGCGAGACCGCAGAAGCGGTCGTCCTCTCGCAGATGCGGCCAAGGCAGACATGCCCAAAATCGTAGAAGAGGCTCCAAGACCGAAGAAGCAGTATCAGCCCGTTTGGCCAACTTCCGCAGATGCGGTCTCTTCCTCGCAGATGCGGAAATCACTGAAGTAGTGAGCTTCATTTATTACGGGTTCTAAGTTGATTTTGCCATTTTTCACTCCTCCATTCGGCGATTTTAGAGCTTTTGAGAGAAGACCTTTACCTAGCATCATGAAGTAAGTTTATT
Organism: Nicotiana glauca; assembly: GCA_026770625.1. Classification (NCBI taxonomy): domain Eukaryota; kingdom Viridiplantae; phylum Streptophyta; class Magnoliopsida; order Solanales; family Solanaceae; genus Nicotiana; species Nicotiana glauca. The sequence goes on from MU715014.1 coordinate 22,861, forward strand.
CTTCCTATTTTTGTTTAATACTTGTGTCTTAGGTAGATTAAACACTGGTATTAAGGTGAAATCATGGGGTTAGAGCAAAACCTAGGGTTTTGACAAAAATTGAATTTGACCACGAAATTTATGAAATGAATTAGAAATCACATATTATTGATCTTTGGATTATGAAGAATAACTTTCTTTGGAAAATTTTGAAATCCGGGCACGTAGGCCTGGGGTCGGATTTTAGGAAACTTGTGTTTAAAGGTGGGGAATTGCTTAAATAGTTAGAATACGATCATATAAGCTTGTATTGACTAGTTCCTACCTCGTTTATCTAGTTTTGGATCGTTCGGCTCCAAATTGAGAGTCCGGGCTCGTTCTTGGTATTGGAAGTGCACTTTGGAGCGAGGTGAGTCTCCTATCTAACCTTTTAAGAGGAAATTATCCCCATAGGTGATGTAATTTAATAAATTGAGATTAAATGTGGGGGCTATGTACGCACTAGGTGATGAGAGTTTGTGCGTAGCTAATCTTGTGCTAAGTCCAGGTAGTTCAGGACCCAAAAGCATATTTTATGTGGTATTCTTGCAACTCTATGTTTAATTTGGATTGCTTAATCATGGTGATTACAGTAAATGAGACTAATTAAGAGGAACATGACCATTCTTGGCCCTTTAAAGAGAAGTTGATAATTCAGTGAGTAATTGCTCCCCAGTTATATGTTATGTCTGCCTGTTGTTGTGTTTAATTACATTTGACCGCGTCGCATGGTTGATTCGCGAGCGGGGTAATAGATGCATCAATGGTTCATGTCGTACGACCCTCGGCAGTGCACAATTTACTTTATGTTAGATCGGACCGTACGACCTTGGCACTACTTGCGTCTGCTTTACCAAGTATTTTTCTATGATTTGAGTTTATTAACTGTCCTGAAATGGAAGTTTCCAGCTATGACATTTCCTAGCAGAGGACCTGTTAGTTCTTTCTATACACTGCTATTTATTTGTTTTATCCATGCACAATATAACTCATATCTCATATTAGTGACCCTAGTAAGTGTCATGTCGATTTCTCGTCTCTACTTCTTCGAGATTAGACAAGATACTTACTGGATACATATTGTTTATATCTTCATGCTACTTTTCTGTACTTAATTGTACATGATCTGAGGCAGGTACATCTGGCTATCAGTCTGGTGCGTATCAGTGGGCATATTCCGAGACTGCCACGGTGAGCTGGTCCCTTCCTGTGCCATTCAGCAGCTTGATGGAGTCTCTCTTTATTTATTTTGGTTGTGTATTCTATCTGGACAGTATGATAGGATTATTCTTTTGTATATTCTACTAGTTTCCCACAACTTGTGACACCAGGTTTTGACACACAGATTAGTAGACTATTCTTTCGGGATTTGTATAACTGTTTTGGTGCATTACCGGTTTTTACTTGTTTTAACCTTAAATTAAGAAATTGCTGAAATTATTTGGTAAAAGTAAAATGAGAACTTATTTATATTTCCGCATTGGCTTGCCCGGCAAAGGTGTTGGACGCCATCATGATCTGTTATGAAAATGGGTCGTGACATTGAATCCAAAAAGACTACATTTCGGCTCCGAACTCGTGTTCAGTTGGGTCAACCTCTTGAAATCTGTCCACTCCTACAACATACTGAAGACATAAATCTTTTTTTTCCTAAAAGCTTAAGTAAGAATAACATTCCAAGAAAGAAAAGAAAAAATAGAGCTACATCAAAAAAAAAAAAAAATTAGAGCTATATAGTAGGATTGAATTAAAGGAATCAATATAAGGAATGGCGTGGGTCCAATGCGTTAGTCTGCATCGTACAAGCAGTCACCTATGTCACATAAATGGGAGATATTTTTACACCATGGAAATATCAAATTCAGAATATAGCCCTATGTCAGTATATTGTATTTGGAGAATGTATTTGACTTTAGGCAGAAATAACAAAAATGCTCTAGAATAAAATAGGAATTGAAATGGTTGTTATTTTGAGCGTAGGATCATGATAGTTGTCCTGTCTTCCCTTTCGGGTGCCAATTACGTTGTTGTCGTCCTGCTAAATGTACACCCCATTATTATCCTATCCACCTTCCTTAATCCCTGTCCATTGCCTCCTTCCTTCTCCATTTTCCTTGCCTCTTCTTAAAATGTACTTATTTGATGTTTAGGGAAAAAAACTCATTGATTTTAAGGTTTATCATTTTCTACATTTATCAGATTAGTTTGAAACTATCATTTTCTACGTAGTTAATTAATTGATACAGCTTTTTTATTTTCTCTGGAAACACCTTCACCTTTCCAGTTTTTAATGACTGCATCCTGCATTGAACGCATTACGTGATCGATCAATCTAGCTGGATGCAAAGGGTTCAATTGATGTTTATTCCTCGAAAAAAGTGTATTGAATAATAGGACACATGAGAAAATATTCGAGTGTACAAAAATTGCTTTAGGCCAGGAATTCAAATTCTAACAAGGGCTTTTCTTGCATTCTTTTGAGTCCACGCGCTGCATGCAATGCATTGGTGGCAGAGCGCTTTCTCATCTTCTTCCTCACGGGCCTCTTCCACCAGAAAAGTTCATTCCGACGATAGTGTCATCGTCACGCGCGGAAGCAGCCGATGCACCCTGAAAGCGGCTCTCTTCGGCAGCCATAATGGTAGCCGTAGCCGTAGCCGCCATAATATATCCCGTAGGAAGAAGCACCAACAACCTGCTGGGAATCAGAACGACGTCGTAGATGAGTGGCGTTCTCAATGTTCGTACGAGAATTCACCGGGCAGGGGTTCGTCGGAGGTTCGTCCGCCGCCGCAGCCCCTCCCTTTGCCGGACTTAAAGGTGCTGCTCCGTCAAGACCCTAATTTTGTTCACGCCCCCAGTGTCCCATTGCCTTCGCCTAGAGAAGGAATTTTGCATCATAAAGCTGGAGAGGAAACAGAAAGGGAAAAAGACAGAGAAAGAGAAAGGGTGGATGTTTTTAACGGTGACGCCCATAATAATGGTGGAACAACACCGGAGGGGTATGTGAAATTTTGCTCAATGCACTTAGCTTTATTGGTTTTTGATTTTGCTCAAATGGGTCTTCTTTTTTTTTACCACCTCAATTTCTAATAACATTCATGAAGGACTCGGGTTGCTTCACTAGGGATGGAAAAAAGTTCATTGATACAGTTGTATCTTGCCTTCTTTTCACTTTCTAAGTTTGCAAACATATTTTGATACACAAGAATGAAGCACTTTTGTTTTTCTTTAGGCATAGCTGGCAATTAAAACTCATTAAGTCATTTGTTGTAGGTTTTACATTATGTAGACCTAATGTATCTGTTCTTTGTTTTATATTTCAATAGACCATTAAGCCAAGATGATCGAAAGAGAACAGAGCTGTCCAGGAAAACACCACCTCAGAAGTTGCTTGTGCCAGAAAGAATTGCTCCTGATTTTTGGACAAGTGCTCCAACTAGTCCTTATGCAAGTCCGGCGCGTAGCCAATTGAAAAGTGGTGATTTTATAATTAGTCCTCTTTTCATCACACCCCCTGGTGTTTTCCAAGTTTGGTCTGCCCCTGAAATGCCTCCTTCAGATACCCCTCATGGTTTAGGATTCCATTATAACAAAGCTTTTAGTGTTGATAATTCTCCTCTTCATAGTCCAAGATTAAGTCCTCAGCCAAGATCCAAGAGTCCAAGTGGACCTGCTTCACCTTTGCATCATCCACCACCAAATGATCAGAGCTCAATGGCACGTCGTGAGATTTGTGCTCAAGGCAATGTCCATCCTTTACCCCTTCCTCCTCTAGCTATCCCTCCCGTTTCACCACCTACTCCAAAAACAGATATAACACCTGTTAAAGGCCAATGGAAAAAAGGAAAGCTTATTGGACGTGGGACATTTGGAAGCGTTTACGTAGCATCAAACAGGTATGTAAATGTTCTTCATGCTGCATATACAATGATACTGTATATGACCTATCCTTCAATAGTTTCTAATGTGACTCCATACACTGTTCTTAACCAGGGAGACAGGAGCTTTATGTGCGATGAAAGAAGTTGAATTATTGCCAGATGATCCAAAATCTGCTGAGTCTATAAGGCAATTAGAACAGGTAATATTTCCTTCATTTTCTTTGCTTCTTAGTCCTTGAATACTTAGATTATGTGTATTGATCTTGATTAGTCCTAATCACAAATCATTACCGGGTACACCTGGCAATGGCGGAAATTTTAAAGTGGGGTGTTTCCATTCATCTACATATGATATGTTAACTACAATAAAGCTTAGTCAATAAAGGAACAGAAAAGGAAGAAGTAAGGAAATAGAGACCATGTTTCATAAGTGTTTGCAGCTGAATGTCATTTCGATGAACACAATCTTTTGCCCCATAAGTTACAAGCTTGAATTGGTTTCAACTTTTTGTAATCTCTATTGATTATGTTGGTGTAGGAAATTAAAGTTCTCAGCCAGCTCAAGCACCCAAATATTGTCCAGTATTATGGCAGTGAAATAGTAAGAAATTGCCCTTCTGCAACTAAGTTATAAACTTGATCTTTACATGCATTTAGTCTTCAACGGAAGTTTTTTTCCGTCTTTGATATTGCAGGTTGATGACCGGTTTTACATTTATTTGGAATATGTTCATCCTGGTTCGATAAATAAATTTATCCAAGACCATTGTGGAGCAATTACAGAATCTATTGTGAGGAATTTCACTCGCCATATTCTCTGTGGGTTAGCTTACTTGCACAGTAAAAAGACCATTCACAGGTAGCAGTCAGACAACTCAACTGTGATAGAGAAAAGATATAGTATCTTCTGAAGAACAAATTGGAAATATTTTCTTGTGTAGGGACATAAAAGGGGCTAATTTGCTTGTTGATGCTTACGGGGTTGTCAAGCTTACAGACTTTGGGATGGCTAAGCATGTAAGTTAGTGTATCTCAAGACATTTTTCAATTTGCACGTTTATTGTGAGTAAAGAACGGGGTTTTATTCTGTAGAATATAATGATTAAATTAATCATATATCTTTGTGCTTTATTTTGTTGTCACTCTAAGATTTACAATAGAAAGATCTTAGACTGACAGATTGGCTGTTGTTGCCAGGTTGTTGTCTGTGTAATATTTTTCGTTGAACATTAAGTCTTGTTATGCAGTTAAATGGGCACTCAGCTAACCTCTCTTTAAAAGGAAGTCCATACTGGATGGCCCCTGAGGTACTTCCTCTCAAACGGCACATCTTTCTAATTATGTTCTCTCACCTCCCACAGCTTATCTCTTTCTGTTACCTGCAGCTCTTGCAATCAGTTATGCAGAGGGATAATAGTAGTGATCTTGCTTTAGCTATTGATATATGGAGTTTGGGTTGTACTATAATCGAGATGCTGAATGGCAAACCACCCTGGAGTGAATATGAAGCAGTAAGGACTTAATTTGTGCATTTGTTTTGTTTTACGCGTTTCTTCACATGCTCTTTCAGTACGGGCTCTACGAACTTAGAGAATAAAGATTAATCATGTTCAATCTTGCTGTATCAAGGGGTCATATGATTTTGTTACTAATCAAATATCTGATTTCTGCCAATGTATCTCTTCTTTTTGTCTGTCTTTGGCCATCCAACAAAGAGTTAAAGATATCTTTTACTTTGTCTGGAATTGCCTTTGATCAAACCTCAGAATGAAGTTACTGCTCTATGAAGTCATAATTTTCTGTTTGAATTTTATAGTATCAGAATTGATGGAATGTTAGAAGCACACAAACTGTAGCCCATGTGTCCTTGTTTGTACTCTATTTGTGGAGGCTTTCTTTTTATAATATCACTAAATGTAAAGAGTAAGATCATGCAGAGCTATATTAACCACTATACAGATATAAATTTTTGAAACTGAATCAATATTTAATTTAACTATTGCAGGCTGCAGCAATGTTCAAGGTTCTCAAAGATACCCCACCAATACCTGAATCATTGTCCCCAGAAGGGAAAGATTTCTTGCATTGTTGTTTCCGTAGAAATCCAGCAGAGAGGCCATCAGCTAGCGTGTTGCTAGAACATCGATTTGTGAGACTCTCGCATCAGCCAGATGTTCCTTCTTTTGTCCAGCAACTTAATGGGGTAAGATTGACAGTATGTACATTCAGTCCCTTCTCCTCCCCCTCTCCCCTTCTTCGCTTTCCTTTTTTGTTGGTTCTGTGCCTTTAAGCCAGTGTACCTGTGACAGGAAAAGTTGCATTCGCAGAGAGAGCAGCTAAGTTATAGACTTGACTCAGTGCATGTATCATTAGAGAGATAACACGCAAAAGGAGCTGGCAAAGAAATAAGCATCGCAATCGGAAGAATGGCATGCTCAGATGGTGCAAGTTGACTTTAATGTCTGCTGACTTAAGCTTTATGCTTGATTAAGATAGGCCAGCAATAACATCATTCATATTCTAACATAAACAATGGCACCGCGTTATTTTGATAGTTCAACTCTCATGGCCCTCCCCAGTTCATCCTCATTAACAGAGGCATTCTGGGCGGACTATTACAAGTGCATATGCCCATCTGGTGCGGTGGCTTGGAAGCAAGCTACCTCGGCTATCTTCCGAAATAGCAGTACTTATCTTTATTGACGTGGTTTTCTAAGGAGAGCTTGACTAGTGAATACATTGCAGACCTTTATCAATGTGCTTCGTAGCCTGGAGGTACTCTCATACTCTCCCTCAGTAATGTGTAGAACTTGAGGGGAAGATACTTGCATATAGTCCAGGGAAATTGCCCTTCAGACCTTGGATCTTACATGTAGAATTTGTGTATTACTAACAAAAAATGGAGCTTCAATGACAACTATACAGATGCAATGACAGAAATCAAAGATATTGAAATGCTTTGAAAGTTGTATGAGTTAGCTATCAATCTTTAAAGTATTTCCTGATTGCTTATTGTGTAATGCAAAGCAGCTGAATGAATTCTACGAAGCAAAGCTGTGACAAACATATACATCACAAAAACTGCACCGCTATCCAAGCAGTTGGGGTCAACTATATGAATCCTTACTGTCCACGCTGCTCCATTTCTCTATTCCAATATTATTTGACAACCTATTGCTTTCCTTAAATTTGTGTCCTTTAGTAGGTTTAGTATCTACAGCAACCCACTGCTCTTCTGTATGAATACTGTGCCGCATGCTCTCAGATTCTGCAGCTTCTTCCGCGGTTTGGCCAAACTATCCATTTTAGCAAGCTACATATTCTCTGTTACTTTGCGTCAAAGTTTTAATATGCTAAAGTTAAAAATGAGATAAATATTTTGCATCCATTCCACATTATTAGCCTAAAGTACAAGGATAAATCAACAATATGTCAGTCAAATTAAACATTGTTAGCGAAAGGAATGAGAAATAAATAGGGCGGACTTTTGGGTAAAGCCTCTAATTTTTAGGCCCCCAATTTTTATCCTACTAGTTCCACGACATGTGCGTTGAACGTGAACCACTTACTTAAAGTGAAAAAATATAATCACTTAGGGTATGTTTGGTATAACGGAAAATGTTTTCTTGGAAAACAAGTAACAATCTTATTCATTTTTCGATGTTTGGTACGAAATTAAGGAAAATGACTTCTCAAGAGTATTTTTAAATAATTTAGATATAATAAACATTAAGCTATAAACTTTCAAACCAACAACCTTCTAGACCCACAAATTTCATAAACTTTCAAAACCGCGGAATTTCAAACCCTTAAACTTCCAAACACATAAACCTCCGAACTCATAATTTTGGAACTTGTAAAATTTTGAGCCTTTAAACCGATAAATAATAAAATTAAACTAAAAAATATATTTAAAATTTTTTTTCTGGGGTGGGGTGGGGGCAGTAAAACAAAAAAAATAGAAATTTAAATTATAAAAAAAAAGTAAAATTTTTTTTGTGTGGGGGGTAGGTGGTGCAGAAAAATAAAAAAATAAAAATTTGAAATTGCAAAAAAAAAAAATTAAGGTAAAAAAATATTTTTTTTGAGGCGGGAGGGGGGATGGAGGGGTAGTAGGGTGGGTGGTAATGGAAAAACTGAAATTAAAAAAAAAAAAAGAAGAAAAAAAAAGAACCCATTTTTGGAGAGGAGATTGGGTGGGTTGGTGAGGGTGGGGAAGGTTGAGAAGGAGCTTTGGAAAATGTTTTCCCTTCTCTTGATAAGGAAAATATTTTCCTCCAATTGGAAGAAAATGAATTGATAAGGAAAATATTTTCCAAAACATTTAACTATTTAAGCAAACCAAACATGGGAAAATTAGAAAATATTTTTCGAAAAATATATTCATTCATACCAAACACATCCTTAGAGTATGTTTTGAAGTATTGACTTCAAAGATATAGCAAACAAAAAAAGAAGAGGAGGAGAAGATTATGCAAACATGTTATCTCATCAATTTAAAAGTCATTACCGTGCAACTTGTTACCAAATCTATTGTAACAACTCTCCAAAAATATAGAAAAAATTAATGGTATTCTATAGTTAATATATGGCGAAATATATAAACAGCCCCTCCAAGTTGTCCACAACGGTCAGTTGAACACCTCAACTGAGACTATTCCTAGCTAAACACTTCACGTGGCTATTAAGTAGGTCAAATAAATACCTGAGTACAGCAGGCCATATGCGTGAGTTGCACTTGCTGATGACATGGCAAATGAACCAATCAAAAAATGACACATGTAATTTTGCCATTTGACATGTGTAGTTAATAAAAAAATACATTTAAAATAAAAAACCTTATTTTCCTAAACCAGTGCTCCCCCTCCCACCCTCGCCGCGCCCCCTCTCCTTCATCTTCTTCAGCCCGTCCCTTCTACTGAAATCCACCAAATTGTCCCAGAATAATGCATACAAAGAAAAAATAATAGACCAAAACCAACAAATTGATACTTAAGAACCAATTACCATCAATAATATGTCCAATTGGAGCTATGTAAATGTTTTAACATCAATTTAAGAAGCAATCAGCAAGTGGGTTTCTTCCAAATAACTAATCATAAAATTTCTTGATTTTCTCATTTATTTATCAAATGAAGCAGCAATTCGATGCCGGAGAAACCGATAGCGCCAATTTCCCCGGCGACGGCGAGCTGATGAAGATTATGAAGCAAGTTATAGAGTCCGAGGAAGAGAAGAAGCTGCCGATTAAGATTGAAGCGGCAATTTGATGATGGAGAAACCAACTGCTCAACCTCCGTCGGAGATGGGGACTTGAACAATAAGATGAAGATGGAGAAGGTTATAGAGCGGAGGCAGAAGCTGAGGCGGTGTTGTTGGATGAGAATCTGCCCATGTTATCTTCATGTTTGCGCAAACGGTTTTCTTCTCTGAAACTTATGGAATACTGTTTGGATCCTGTTTTGGAATGGATTCTTTGTCTAATGTCCTTAATTTGAAAAATTACTTCCAATTGAAAGGAAGGTCGCCAAAAATGGAGGGGTATAGCAGAAGGAAGATGGAGAAAATAAAGTGAAAATTAGAGTTTCGATTTTGGCTTAAATTAGAGTCTTCATTAAGGTATATTACTTTTACTATTAAAGTTTGGAATGGACAGGCGACGAGCGTCTCAGTGAGTGTATTACACGCAAGATGAGTTGACTGGGTCGGGTGTTTACTTGACCTATTTAATAGCCACATGAAGTGTTTAGCTGGAAATAGTGTCAGTTGAGGTGTTCAACTGACCGTTGTGGACAACTTGGAGGGGCCGTTTATATATTTCGCCCTAATATATTGTAAGAAGTTCAGCCTACATACCAATCCGCTCTAATCATCTAGCTACTTCTCAAATAAATAAGTCATCTAATCATAAAATCATCCAAAAATTATTTAGAAAATTAAAAAGTTTGCTAAAGATCGTGAAAATAACCTAATCAAAATTCCATACCAAAATCTAAACAAACACAACATAAATATTAATATTAATTAATTTGAAATATTGATAATTTTTTTTACTATGGCTCTGTTGTAGTCTATACTATCAAAGATCTAAAACTAGACAAAGAAAGTGATTGTACAATATAAGTCGCATTTTTAATTGAGAGATTCTCTCTTCAGCTAATTAAGTAAAACTTGTGAGATTTAAAGTTATAGCAAATATATTGAGAGGAATACGTGGATACTGAATAGATACTCCATAATGTTCATATCTCATTTTTTGAAGTACTTAATTACCTACAGAATGAAGAATTTGATTTCTTACAAGCGACTTGCCAAAGTTACTTCTCTAGTCTTCTCAAGCTCTTGAGATATATAAAAATGCTCCACATTTCCCAGCTTTGATCCCATTCCCCTTTTTCCTATTCGGATCGCAATTTTTTTTTCTTTAGAGAAAAACCATAATTATTTCTTGAAAGATAAATTATATTCTTTAATTGAAAAAATTTTATTGTCAACAAGAAATTTGTAAATAAATTAATAAGAATTTGTTAATTTTCTAAAATCAGCTTATTTTTGGGAAGTGTTTTTTTTCTTAAAAGTACGTTTCTCAAAGGCAGAATACATAGACATACACTTAAACTATCAAAGAAAGTTCACTTGAATACCTCAATTAAGTCATCTTCCACAAAAATACTTTTACTATACTTTTACTGCACCAGTTTAACACGTCCGACTGATAGGGCAAATAACGTAAATATCAGTGCATTTGAGCGCGTGGACAGAAAACTATGCTGACAAAAATCCTTTTAACGGTACAATAAACGGTAACATCCCTTCTTTATCCAATAATATAATTAGACCCTCCTCCCTCTTATCAACCCTAATTCTTCACAATTCCCTCAAAATCTAGCCCTATTTCTTCACACTTTTCTTGATTTTGTTTAAAATTTCTATTCTTCTCTCTAAATTGTGTTCGATCTTGGCTTAATAAGCTCTCTATTATGTGTCTCAAACCCAGAGTCGATTCATGTCGGTGTGGTCATGAATGTCAATTGAAAACTTCATAGACTCCATATAATCCTGGAAGGAGGTTCTATGGATGCAAAATTGAAAAGGTAAGTGTTAATTAACTACAAATTAATTAATTTTTAGTCCTGTGGTTTTGGGCTAATTTTAGTTTGAATGATTTTTTTTGAAGGACAAAGGTGGATGTAATTATTTTAAGTGGGTTGACGACGAGTTTCCTAGCCAAGCAAATAGGGTTATTTGGGGTTTACTGAACAGGGTCAAAGCTTCTGAAGAAGAAAGGGCTCGAGCAAGAACAAGGAGGAAGAAATTGGCTTCTATTATAGTAACGATGCTGATTATTTAGGTTTGCTACTGTGTTATTAATCATTGAAGTTGTTGTGGTTTTGCTGGTGGTTGAAGTATCTTGTGGGCATTTTGTAGTGTTGGTAGATATATTTTGGGTTTATCTAGTTTGTTTGGATATAATTGTGGCATGTGGCCTTACTTCAATGAAATGAAACAACTTTTGCAGTTATTGGAAAGATTTTATGCAATTTGTTATACCTAGGTAAAAAAAATTCTGCAATTTGTTATGTATTGGTTCAATTTTTCTGCAGTTTGATGTTACCAACTGAATGCATACAAAACTGAATGTATTTGTTTAAACTGAATGCAATTTTTCTGCAGTATGATGTTACCAGCTAAACTGTTTAAACAAAGGCATTTAAATTGAATTAAACAGAATGCTACCAACTAAGGCATTTAAATTGCATTCCAGCTAAAGTGTTTACAACAATTCCAAACAATTAGCAAAATACATGAACTGAAATCCAAAATAGCACAATCCTAACACAACTTCAACACAACTATGGCGCTGGAGGGGCTGGACTTGCGACTGAAGAGTTAGCTGCTGAAGTTCCAATTTGGCTTCTCTTGTTTGCACTTAGTTGTTGTAGCTGGGAAGTAGTTATAGTATTTTTGCCTTTAAACTTAAGGCCAAGAGGTTTAAATCCAAGATCGATATTAACTGCACTGGTATCCTTTACAACTTTAGTCCCATATAATACAACTCTTTCACCCGAACTACCTGGTTGAAATTGACATAAAAAGCAAATAGATCAATTTTAACAAATTGAAGTTGTGAATAGACAGTCCTTACATTAGTAATAGTCATTCCAGTTGTAGGGTTGGTGTAACATCCAAAACCAATATTTCTTGACCTCTTATGTCCATCAGATGGTGTTGTAGATTCAACACCTCTTCCTCTTGTTCTTTTAATCCCAACATTAAGTTTTCTAGGAGCAGTTGGTGGGGGTACATTTGGAAATACACCCCTGCCAAAACTATTGTTGTTTTCCCTTCCTCTGTCATTGGTTGTGCTTGTATTAGCACCCTTTCTCCTTCCTCTGCCACTGGTTGTGGTTGTATTAGCACTCTTTCCCCTTCCTCTGCCACTGCCCCTAATAGTTGTTGTAGATTCTTGAGTTGCTTGACTTCATTGGCTTTGTTGAGTTGCTTGAGTAGACTCTCCCATTCCACCCTAAAAATTTCAGAACCACATATATAAGTTGGCATTTTAAGTGAATAAAAAAGTGAAAAATATTACACATACCCTTGATTGGCATGTAGACTTGTTATGGCCTGCTTGATGACATTTTGAACATGTCATCTTAACTCCTTGTTTAGAGAGATTGCCATACTTCTTTTTATTAGGCTCATTCTTTGTCTTTCTTCTTTTCTTTTGGGGCCTACCTGGTATTGGCTTTGGTGCAGGAGGCTCAATTATCATGTTATTAGTGTCAGGCCACATCTCTATGTTAGGGATTGGTTCAAGGAAGTATTGGTATGCCTTGAGAAATGTCTCCTTTCTATACCAGTGATCCACATAATTGTATGGTTCTTTTTCTTGGTGATAGATTGCACATATTACATGCGCACAAGGGATCCCTCTTAACTACCAGGATCTGCAAATACATGTTCTTCTCCTCAAGTTCACTATGTATCTATATTCATACTCATCAACCTCAAACCCATCAGTTCCAAACCACAAAACTTTGCATTTTCTAGACAACTCCTTATTTTCTTCTAGAATCACCCTTGTCATAGGAGAAATGTCTGTAATCCAAGTCTCTACGAACTGTATCATATCAACATGTCTCCTAACTACTTTATGTCTAATTTTCTCTAACATGGTAATAATAGACTTGTGCCTAGGTGCTAATATCCAAGAATTAAAGGTTTCACACATATTATTTTCTACAATATCACATTTGGAGTATTCAAGGAAAAAAGCACTACACCAATTTATACTTCAATAAGCTTTCACATATACCATTTCCAAGCTTTCCCATATTAGCCAATTCTTCTTTCAACTTTACCTCAAAACTAACCTTAGAATACCACCAGAATTGCTTTCTCATCTCCTCACCTATCCAAGTTTTGACCAGTTAGATCATATATGCCTAGCACACATTCGATGCTCACAATTTGGTAGTAATTCTTGAATGCTTGGTACCAAACCCTACAAAACAAGAATGAACCAAACAGAAAGTAGATGAAACAGAATAAAGAAATCTAAAACGGAATGTAGATGAAACAGAAATCAGAAAACTAAAACATAAAATAGAAAACTAATGAGAAGCTTTTGACTCATGAAGTCAGAAATCAGAAAGCTAAAACAAAAACAGAAATCAGAATGACAATGTAGAAGTTTTTGACTCATGAAGTAGAAAGCTAAAACAGAATGAGATGAAGTAAAGTACCTTTTGCATATCAGACATAACTGTTAATCCAGCTCCATCTCCCAACTCCAATTCAGCTATTAAGTTGTTTATAAACAGATTCCAAGATGCTTTTGACACATTGTCTATCACAGCCCATGCAATGGGATACATTTGTTGGTTCCCATGTTTTCCAATAGCTACCAATAATTCACCATTACATGCTCCTTTTAGAAAACACCAATCAAAACCAATGATCTTCCTGCATCCTTCCAACCAACCTTTCTTTAATGCATCAAAGCAAACATATAAATATTTAAATAGATTCTTTCCAGGTGCTGAATTTCTATTAGTTTTGACCAAGTAAGTACTACCAGGATTGGTTTGTTTAATAATATCAACATAGTCACATAATCTATCAAACTCTATCTTTCAATCCCCCATAAACTTCCTAAGCACTATCTGTTTTGCCCTATAACAGATGGTTCTGCCAACATATAAAATCAATTTGTCTCTAACCAATTCTTGTATTTTCCAAATCTAATATAGGGTTGAGATATGATCCTATCTCTGAATTTGTCAGCAATATACTTAGAATTACAAAGCTTATTTTTGTTCATTGGAGTGTACTTGTAAATTGGATGATACTTCTTAACTATAAAATTCCCTGAATCCCTATCAAGACTTGCAAATAACTTCCACTGGCAAATCTTTTATTTACATTTCACTCTCATCCTAGTTGCCTCGTTAGGTCGGAGTTTCAGCTGTGCATGGTATTCAATAGCAGAGTCAGTCACTGCCTTCCTAAATTGTTTGACATTCTCAAATATCATGCCAAGTTCAAAAATAGCCACAACACAATTTGGATCATATCTTAACTTTGTACTCTTCCTTCTACTTGGCAAATCAGCACCAATTTCAGCTTCCACATCTAGCTCATCATCAGAATCATCACTACATATATCAGAACTATCAACATAGTCCTCATCCCCCCTAATTTACCAGCATATTTATCTGCCTTGTTATTGCCAATGTCTTCAAAGCCTCTATCTATTTTTCCTTCTCCTAGAGGTACTTCTACATGAACAATTGGTTTTTTCTTTCTTCTAGCCTTTAGCTTGGTTCTCTTTTCATTCCTAACATTTATCAACTCTTCATCAGCATCACTATCATCTTCTTCTGGTGAATCATCAAACTCTGAGTCACTACTATTGTCCAGATCTGAAATAGCACCATCAAGGTTTGTAACATGATCTTCCCTTACTTCAGTTTTAGCACCAACTTCTTCCCTTACTTCAGTTTTAGCAGCAACATCTTTCCTCACTTCACTTTTATCAACAACATTTTCCCTCACTTTACTTTTAGCAGCAACCTCTTCGCTTTCTTCTGTTTCAGCAGCAACCGCTTCCTTCACTTCACTTTCATCAACAACATTTTCCCTAACTTTACTTTCAGCATCAACCTCTTCCATCTCTTCTATTTCAGCAGCAACCTCTTCCCTTACTTCACTTTCATCAACAACATTTTCCCTAACTTCAATTTCAGTAGCAACCTCTTCCCTCTCTTCAGCGTTTGTTTCCCGAGATACACCATTCACTTCACTTAAACCTATTTCTGGACCACCAATATGTCTAGTAGGTGGCACATCATTCAGTACCTCAGGGTCTAGAACAATATGTTGAATATACAATGTAACGCGTCTCCATTTTCAAGATTAGACACAATATTCATAAATTGTGCATCATTATCCACATAGACAAAATTCTTAATTTTTGGGTCTTGGTAATAGAAGACACCCACTATAGCATATCCCATTTTTTAGTGTAGTATAATAGTTCTGGAATAGAAAAATAATCTTTATCAATATCAGCTATTAACACCTCCTGTTCCGCCACATATTTCGATTCATGGTCAAGGGTAAAGTTACCAGCATGGTGAAAATTAATAGCAATAAAGTTTGACATCACTATTTTAATATTCCCAATTTTTTTTAAAAAAAAACCCTAATTGTGGTCCCAAATCAGTTACAACTCCCACAGAAGCCTACCGCTAAAATGACTACAATACAAACAATATAAAGAGTTACCTTTTTAGCACTTCAATTTTGAAATCAAGCAGCACTTTACCAAGTCAACACCGGCAATATACTGATGATCGTTCAAGCACATATTTGGACAAAATCAAATAAATCGAACAGATATTTACCTATGGCACTAATTACCACTCAGTATCGAACGAAAATGAAGCAAAACGAATGGACATGCATCGCTTTGGGCAGATTTTACTAGAATCGAATTTCGGACTTAAGACTTTTTTTGGTCGTTTGTTGTTTTAGGAATGTGCAAAGAGGGTTATAACTAGGAATATGGTAAATAAGTTTGGTTTTATCCAGTAAAATAATCTATGTGTCATTGCAAAAAACGTGTCAATATTTAATTGGTTAGATTATCCATGCCGGAAGCGCGTAATCAAACGCGTCAAAAAAATTTATAAGCTCAGATGGACGTATTAAACTGATGCAGTAAAGTATAGTAAAAGTGTTTCGGTGGAAGATGGATTAGTTGAGGTGTTCAAATGAACTTTCTTTGATAGTTTATATTATCCTTTAATATTTATTTAAATTTAAATATGCTAAATATAAAGTATGAATTCGGTTATTCAAAACTTACGGAAAAAAAAAAGTTGAATCTTTGATACATTCCCAAAAAGAAGAAATATAGTACTCTAATTGATATACTCAATCCAATAAAAAGACTTGATTCTTTTTCTAATGCTTATATTGCATATAGAATAATGGTAACAGTTCTTGTAACAGTTGTCTCGGGTCATCCTCGATCACAAACTAGAAATTTAAAAGAAGTTTTTTAAATTAAAATTGATAAAATCTTACTTAAGATCAACCATGGCGCAAGAGATTAAATGGATTAACTATATTATCAATTGAAAAATAATTATTAGAAGAAATTGATTATAAAATAAATATTCATAATTTTGCATCTGAAAAATCTAGAAAATTATATTTCAAATAAATATATATATGAAAAAAATTCTTATAAAAAGAAATAAAGGCCTCTGATGGAAGTTTGACTTTAAGCCCCAAAAGTATTGAGCCGCCCCCGAAAATAAAAGGCGAAGTAATTACTGATAAGGGAGGCATAACGGAGCTTTGATTTTCGATGAACAAATGGATTAGTAGACCTGTTACCATGGTTTGTTTTCTATTCAACAGTTCCAATTATTTTGTTAGGAAAAAATAAATGTGAAAGTATATAACCATATATAGAAACCAAGATGTATATTGTCCATAAATAGCTGAAATTATGATTCACCTACTAGTCTTAGAACCTTGTAACGATTGCGTTTGAAAACGTGAATCATGATGGAAGGCGGTCAACTTTTAGCTCATTAAGTCCAAAATGCGAGAATTGAACGAGAATCATGAAAAGAGCATGAACAGTAAGTAGAGTAGCATAAAAACGGAAATTTGGCAATAGTTGGATTTTCTTTCCTTTTTCTTCGTTGAACCAACCAATCCAAAAAGCTCAAATAGCAGTCGAACACACACATACACACGCACATTCAGACTGTGGAGCACTAAATAGAGACCGAGGGGGAATGGATCCACCGCAGATACAGGCCATAGACACTTCCACCAGAAATTCTCCCCCAACAGAGGATGAAAAGGACAAATTTATCAATGAAGGGTACCCCTCTTCCTACTTCATTATTTTTGTTCTAGTTAAATTGATAATTACCTTTAACTTTTATTTGCTGCAGTTGTTCTTGCTTATACGATTGCATGGCTAGCTTTTTGGAGGAATTGTGCTGTTGCGATTTCTGCACTTCTTAATGCATATATGACAACTACTCCTACATTTTTCAAAGCTGTTACATTTACTTTTATTGTTCTCAATTTTATTTTGGTTATATAGTCTTTCATCTATATAGAGTGTCTTGATACTGTAATTTAGTGCCTTGATGATATCGCTTTATATAGAGTGTCTTGATACGAGAAAACAAAGATGAAAAGTTTTTGTCTTCGTAATCACCAATATGATTTAAAATTTCTTCTTTGGTTATCTGAATTTGAAAAATCTTTTTCTAGGAGACCTTCTTTCGATATATAATGTAGGAGTAATATGCCAAAATAAAGTATACCTATTATATGTAAAGAAGCATTGCTGTAATGACAAATAATTTGTGAGTTGATGCCTTGATGGATCAATAGTCATTCAATTTTGGGTAATTGTTCATCAAAGTCCTAATTTTTTTTTTATATTTCAAAAATCATTCAATTTTGGGTAATTAGTCATCACAATCATACAGCTTTCTTTTGTCTTTGAAAAATCATTTGACTTTACCGAGTTTACTTAAAAGATCATCCTTGTCAAATTTTTTATTTGCCAATGAGATTTAGCGATACGAAAAAGAATTAGTTTTATAAGAAAAATAATAAAACACTAATTTAAAATGTAAAACATTTTAAACTCCAACCCACCCGTATACCCAATACCAAACCCATGCCGCATATTTGAGTATACTTTAACAGCTTGTCTACTCTATATGTAGTTATAGTTAATTTTAAAGTTTTTATACTTTTGGACAATGATTTATGTCATTTGATTTTTCAGTTCCCATCATAAAGATTATGGTCTATCAAATTTAAAAGTTAAAATAACTTGCCTATGAACAAACTTAAACACAACTGTGTGAAGAGCAAGGCAAACTTTTCCATAAAGAGTCGACCCGTATATTGTCACGACCCGGATTTCTCACCCTCGGGAATCGTGATGGCGCCTATTCATAGAAGCTAGGCAAGCCAAGAAATTTAGAAATTTTAAACTCTTTCATTATAATCCTTTATAACATCTGGTAATAACAGGTGATCAACATTTAAATAATAGCGGAAGATGAAATTAAGACTAATATAATACCAAAATAAATATGAAAATGCTAACATGTGTCTCTACCCAGAAACCGGTGTCACAATATTCATGGACTGTCTATGAAAACTACATACAGATGTCTGAAGAAAAGAAATACAGTCTGTCTTGGATACAAATGAAAACAGAACATATAAGTAGATAGAAGATACGCCGGGTCTGCGGACGTCTGCAGGACTACTTCGGGATCTTTGTAGACTAAAGGCTGGCTCACCAAGTGCTACTGTCCCAGTGCTGCTCCATTATCTGCATAGAGTGCAGAGTGTAGCATCAGCAAAACTGACCCCATGTACTGGTAAGTGTCTGGCCTAACCCTCGGCGATATAGTGACGAGGCTGTCATGACCAATTTCCATAATAGGTCATGAAGGCATCCAACACCATTATCGGGCAAGCCAAGTGCGGAAAACATTTCTAACTTTTTTTTTGTTATTATTATCAAATTTGAGTGAAATAAATACTCCAATTGGATTCAAGCCGAAAGTGATAGATGATGTAAGTAGCATAAGAATACAACCCAAAAACAAGTCTACTGATGTGTGTGCCACAACCTGGTGTCACAAGCTACAGGCAGCTAGTAGAATATACACCCAAAAAAATATCATACTATCCTACAGTCTGAATCAGGATGGACAGAAAATAAAAGCACAAAGGAAAGACTTCTTCGGCTACGGGTCGGCACGAAGGAAAAACAGCTCACCGTAGAAGTCTCGAGTCCGCTCGCAGGTGCGTACCAGAATGATAACCATATTCACCTGCCTCAGATCCTGTACATTTAAGTACAGAAGTGTAGTATGAGTACATAAACAATATGTACCCAGTAAGTATTCCGTCTAATCTCGAAGAAGTAGAGACGAGAGGTCGACTCGATACTTACTAAGGTCATGTAAAATGAGGAGAATTCATAATAAGCAGAAATAACTCAAATCATAAGGATTGGTAAGTATAAACAACAATCTTTCCTATAGATTTTCATTATGAGCGTCCATTTATATATTTAAACAATTATGAAGTCTAACCCCCAATAGAATGCCAAATAAGTCAAGCTCAGATAATCACCGAGGAACGTAGGGCCGATCCAATATAAAAGTAAATTGTGCACTGCCGAGGGTCGAACGGCTCGAACCATAGATGCATCTATTATCCAGCTCGCGAACCACCAGTGCGATGCGGTCAAACAAAAATAAGCTCATTGACAAGCTACAACAACAATAAATATATATATGAGGAGTGGCCATACATAGAAATGCCAATTATTCTCTTTTAAAGGACCAAACAGGATAAGGGTCATTCTCTAATCTCATTATTCTTAATCAAAAGAGTTCATACGAATCCAAGATAATCAAATTGTACTAGAATATCACGTATAGCATGCTTATGGGTCCTAAACTACCCGTACTTAGCATAATAATTGCTACGCACGGACTCTCATCACCTAGCAC
Source organism: Nicotiana glauca (assembly GCA_026770625.1). NCBI lineage: Eukaryota > Viridiplantae > Streptophyta > Magnoliopsida > Solanales > Solanaceae > Nicotiana > Nicotiana glauca. Next base: position 42,854 of record MU715014.1, read on the forward strand.
GTACGTATCCCCCGAATACAATGACAAATAATTCAATTCTTATGTCTATGGGGATAATTCCCTCTTACGAGGTTAGAAAGGAGACTCAGCTCGCTCCAAAGCGCACTTCCAATATCTAAAACAAGCCGAAACCCTCAATTCGGAGCCAAACGATCACAAACTAGTTAAGTAAAGTAAGAACTAGTCAATAAAGGCTTACAAGGTCGAATTATAACTATTTAAGTAATTTTCCAATCTTTTTCACAAGTTTCCTAAATTCTGACCCCGGCCACACGTGCCCGGATTCCGAGATTTTTCCAAGAAAGTTGTTCTCTATAACCTAAGGATCAATAATATATGATTTCTACTTTATTTCATAGCAAATTTCATGGTTAAATCTTAGATTTATTAAATCCCTAGGTCTAGCTCTAACCCTTTGATTTTACTTAGTTTTTAGCATTGAATCTACCTAATGTACGTGTATTTAAACTAAGGATGAGTGGATATTACTTACCTCACAATGCAATGTTGAAATCCTCTCTTCGGAAGCTCGCAAATCGCCCAAGTGTAGAGTAGAAATGAAACAAATTGCCTTTAAGTTCGAATTAAATGAACTCACTGGCCAGCGATTTTCGCATCAATGGTTCTGGGGACCGCATCTGTGGTCCAGCACCTGCTGTACCGCACATGCTAAAGGAGGACCGCATCTGCAGAACTGTCCAAAGTGGCTGGACCGCATTTGCGGTCAGGGGCCCGCTTCTGTGGCTTTCCAACCGCATCTGCGGTTTCCCCTGGCCTGGCCACTGGCCGCTTCTACGAAGGGTGGACCGCATCTACTGTCTCGCATCTACGGCCCTAGAACCGCAGATGCGGTTATGACAGAAGCAACAGCCTTCAGATATTCTCCAACTTTCCCACTTCGCTCGAGCCTCGTTCGATTGACGCTCGGGGCTCCCGAGCCCCACCCAAACATACCGACAAGTCTGAAATCACGAGGCGGACCTACCCGAACCCTCGGAACAGTCAAAACAACGCTAAATCTAGAAATCACTCCCTAAAACCAAGTGACTCAAACTAATGAACTTCAAGTTCTTAATTCTCCTCTAACGGGCCAAAACGCTTTTATACTACTCGGATTTACACCAAATTTTACGGGCAAGTCTTAAACGATATTACGGACCTATATCAAGCTTCGGAACCAAAATCCGAGCCCGATACCTAGGAAATCAATGAATACTTAGTTGCTCTAATTCTGTAAAACTTCAATTTAATAATTTTAAATAAAAATTCATTACTCGGGCTATGGACCTCGAAATTCAATTCCGGACATACGCCCAGGTCCCATATTTTCCCACGGACCCTCCGGGACCGTCAAATCATGAATCCGGGTCCGTTTTCCCAAAAAGTTGACCAAAGTCAAACTTGGTCTTTTAAGATAATCCTAAAGAAACAATTAGACATATTTCACCCAAAACTCTTCCAACTCCTGAACCAACCATCCTCGCAAGTTATAAATTAGCTAAAGAAAGCACGGGAAGTTTTATTTAAGGGAACGGGGTTCAAAAAGGCAAAATGACCAGTTGGGTCGTTACGTTCTCCAACTCTTAAACAAACGTTCGTCCTAGAACGGACAGTAAAAGGTACCTGGACTGCTGAATAAGTGGGGATATCTGCTCCGCATGTCCTCTTCGGACTCCAAGGTCACCTCCTTGACCGGTTGGCCCCCCCCACTGGACTCTCACCGCAGAAATCCTCTTGGACCTCAACTGGTGATCCTGCCTATCAACAATGGAAACTTGCTCCTCCTCATAGCCCAAACTCTCATCTAACTGAATAGTACTGAAGTCCAACACGTGGGATAGGTCGGCATGATACTTCCGAAACATGAAAAACTGGGTGAAATCCCGATAAACTGGGGTGTAAAGCAAGCTCATAGGCAACCTTCCCAACTCTTCTCAACACCTCAAAGGGGCCAATAAACCTTGGGCTCAACTTGCCCTTCTTCCTGAACCTCATAATTCCCTTCATGGGAGAGACTTTCAAGAGAACCTTCTCGCCAATCGTAAATGATACATCACGCGCCTTCTGATCCGCGTAGCTCTTCTGTCTGGACTGAGCTGTGCGAAGTCTCTCCTGAATCAACTTTACCTTATCCAAGGAATCCTGTACCAAATCTGTGCCAAGTAACTTAGCCTTACCAGGCTCAAACCACCCGATAGGAGAACAAAAATGTCGACCATATAGAGCTTCGTACGGAACCATCTCTATGCTGGACTGATAGCTATTGTTATACGCAAACTCTGCTAAAGGAAAGAACTAATCCCACTGCCCTCCAAAGGCAATCACACATGCTTTAAGCATATCCTCCAAGATCTGAACTATCCGCTCCGACTGCCCGTCGGTCTGAGGATGGAATGTTGTGCTGAGCTTGACACAGGCCCCCAACTCACTCTGAATGGCGCTCCAAAAATGGGAAGTGAACTGAAGGTCTCTGTTTGATATGATAGAAACCGTCACAGCATACAATCGGACTATCTCCCGAATGTAAATCTGAGTATACCTCTCCGCTGTATAAGTAGTCGCCACCGGAATGAAGTGAGCTGACTTGGTCAGCCTATCAACGATGATCCACACTGAATCAACCTTCCGTAAAGTCCACGACAACCCAACTACAAAATCCATGGTGATGCATTCCCACTTCCACTCTAGTATAGGCATCTGCTGAAGTAGGCCAACCGGTCTCTGATGTTCATACTTGACCTGCTGGCAATTCAAACACTTGGTCACATACTTCAGTATGTCTTTCTTCATCCCCCACCACCAGTAATACTGCCTCAAGTCATGATACATCATCGTAACTCCTGGGTGGATAGAATAGCGCGAACTGTGTGCCTCCTCTAGGATCCTCTTCCTCAGACCATCAATATTAGGAACACATAGATGACCCTGGAGTCGCAAAACACCATCCTCGCCAATAGAAACCTCCTTGGCACCTCCCTGAAGTACTGTCTCTCTAAGAATCGCCAAATGTGGATCATCGAACTCTCGGGCCTTAATCTACCCCAATAACAAAGTCTGAGCAACCACTCATGCTAGAACTCGGCTAGGCTATGAAATGTCCAACCTCACAGGTCTGTTAGCCAAGGACTGAATGTCGGAAGCTAGTGGCCTCTCCTCTGCTGGAATAAAGGCCAAACTACCCATACTCTCTGCCTTTATGCTCAAGGCATTTGCGACCACATTTGCCTTGCTCGGATGATAAAGAATGGTGATGTCATAATCCTTTAGTAACTCTAGCCACATGCGCTGCCTCAGATTAAGATCCCTCTACTTGAACAAATGCTATAAGTTGCGATGATCGGTATAAACCTCACATGCTACCCCATACAAATAATGCCTCCATATCTTAAGAGCATGAACAATTGTTGCTAACTCTAGAACGTGCACAGGGTAATTCTTCTCATGAACCTTCAACTGATGGGAGGCATATGTAATAACTCGCTCCTCCTGCATCAATACACATCCCAAACCAACGCGTGAAGCATCGCAATATACTATGTACATCCCTGAACCAAAAGGCAATACAAGAACCGGTGCCGTGGTCAAATCGGTCTTGAGCCTCTGAAAGCTCTCCTCACAATCATCGGACCAACAGAATGGGGCACCCTTCTGGGTCAATCTGGTTAAAGGTGATGCAATAGATGAAAAGCCCTGCATAAATCGCCGGTAATAACCTGTTAATCCTAGGAAACTCTTGATCTTGGTCACTGAAGTAGGGCGTGGACAACTCTGAACTACCTCAATCTTCTTGGGATCCACCTTAATAACCTCTCCTGACATAACATGCCCCAAGAATGTCACTGACTCTAGCTAAAACTCACACTTGGAGAACTTAGCATATAGTTTCTTCTCTCGCAAGGTCTGAAGCACTAATCTCAAATGCTGCTCGTGCTCCCCCAGGTTACGTGAGTATATCAAGATGTCGTCAATGAAGGCGATAAAAAAGAAATCAATATAAGGCCTGAATACCCTGTTCATCAAATCCATAAATGCCGCTGGGGAATTAGTCAAGCCGAAGGACATCACCATAAACTCATATTGGCTATATCTAGTCTTGAATGCAGTCTTCGGAACATCCAAGTCCTGAATCCTCAGCTGATGATACCCTGACCTCAAGTCAATCTCAGAGAACACTCTAGCACCCTACAGCTGGTCAAACAAATCATCAAAACGAGGCAAAGGATACTTGTTCTGGATAGTGACATTGTTCAACTGGCAGTTATTGATGCACATCCGCATAGTCCCATCCTTTTTCTTCACAAATAAAACTGGTGCACCCCAAGGCGATACACTGGGCCTAACAAACCCCTTTGCTAACAGCTCCCCCAGCTACTTCTTCAAATCCTTCTACTCCTTAGGAGCCACATGGTACGGTGGAATAGATATAGGCTGAGTGCCTGGATCCAAATCAATACAGAAATCAATATCACGATACGGAGGCATGCAAGGAAGATCAAAAGGAACTCTCGGACTACTGACACTGAATCAATCGTCGGAGACTCTGCTGTGGTATCTCGAACATAAGCTAAGTAAGACAAACCCCCTTTCCCGATGATGTGCTGAGCTTTTAGGAAGGGAATAACCCTACTAGGCGTATCCACTGTGGAACCCTTCCACTCCAATCTCGGCAATCCTGGAATCGCTAGAGAAACAGTCTTGGCATGGCAATCAAGGATGGCGTGATATGGAGATAACCAATCTATGCCGAGGATGACCTCAAAATCGATCATATCAAGCAACAGAAGATCTAGTCTAGTCTCGAAACCACAAAAAGTGATCACACAGGACCGGTAGATCTGATCCACAACCATAGAATCACCCACAGGAGTGGACACATAAACAGGAACACCCAAAGGCTCAGGAGAAATAACCAGGAAGTGAGCGAATAGAAATGATACATATGAATAAGTAGACCCTGGAAAAATAATACCGAAGCATCCCTACCACCAACGGAAATAATACCTATGATGACGTCATCTGAGGCCAATGCATCTGGCCTGGCTGGAAGAGCATAGAACCTAGCTGGAGCGCTGACTGGCTGGCCTCCACCTGACTGAGCAATAGCGGCTAACCTCTCCCTATCTGGCTTTCATCTCTAGAACGGACCCTACCAGCCTGCCCTCCACCTCTAGGTGGCTGGGCAGCTGGTGCTGAAATCACGGGTTGCTGACCCTACTGTACTGCCTTACCCCGAAGCTTGGGGAAAGTCCTCTTCACGTGACCTGGATCTCCACAATTGTAGCACGCTCTAGGCACCATAGCCTGCTACCCTGGAGTCTAAGTCTGCTGACCCGAATACCCACTGAAGAACCTTGGATAGCTGGCGGACAATAGGAACTCTCTGGCACGACGCTAAGGGAGCACTAGAAGAATCCTGATACCCAAAATACCCGCCGGAGGAACCCTGAGTAGCTGGTGGCCGGTTAAAACCCTCCAGAATCCCACTAAAATAAGGACTCACTGAGGCACCTCAGGGAGGGGGTGGTGGTGCTGAATGTGAGGGCCTGCTGGGTTGACCCATCCCGAAGTGACCTCTACCCCTAGCTGGGGCACCTCTGAACTCTCCTGAAAATATAGCCTTCTTATCCTGCTGCATCTGCTCTCTACCCCTCAGATGATAACCCTCAATCCTGCGAGCAATCTCAATCACTAGCTGATACCTTGTACCCATCTCTACCTATTGGGCTATACCAGATTGGATAGTAGGGTGTAACCCCGCAACAAACCTCCGTACTCTCTCTACCTCTATGGGAAGTATCATGAGTACATGGCGAGACAACTCAGAGAACCTCGCCTCATAATTGGTCACTAGCATCTGACCCTACTCTAGATGCTCAAACTGATATCGCAGCTCTTCCTTCTCAGAGGGTAGGATGTATCAATCCATGAATATCTGTATGAACTGACCCCAAGTGAGGGGAGGAGAACCTACTAGCCTGCCAAGTGCATAAGACTGCCACCATCTACGAGCCCTGCCCTCCAGCTGAAAAGTAGTGAAGTCAACTCCATGCGACTCCAATATCCTCATGTGGTGCAGTCTGTCCCTGCACCTGTCAATGAAGTCCTGGAAATCCTCATGACACTCACCCCGAAGACTGGAGGGTGAAGCCTAGTCTATCTGTCCAATAATTTCTGCGGATCACCGTCCACAGCTTGCCTGGGCTAGGGTGCCACTACAGCAACTGGCTGAACCCCATCTGCGGGTAGTGTAACCGGAGTCTGATATACCGTAGCTGTGTGACCTGGAGCCTGAGCAGTAGGGGTCTGGGCTCCCCCTTTTGCCTATGAAGTAGCTGGGTCTGCTGGAAATAAACCAGCCTGAGTCATAGTGTCCATGAACCGCAGCATGTAGCCTATGACCTCCTGAAATCCCGGTGTTGTCATGAAATCCGCCGGGGTAGGCTCATCTGCGGGAACCTTGCCATGCTCCTCAATGATAGGATCCCCTGTAGTATCCACTGGTAGTGATACTGGAACGGCTCTGGGGTGCCCTCGTCCCTTACCACAGGCCTGTGCCCTTCCCCGGCCTCTACCTCTGCCTCTAGCAATGGGGGAGCAGCTTCTCACGGGTCCAGAAAGTCAGCGGTGCGAGTTCTCACCATCTGTGAGAGAATAGAAGAGGGAAATTCAGTACACTAACCACTGCACGACAGGAAATGAATAAAGAGTAGTCTTTCCTAATACCCTATAGCCTCTCAAAGATAAATACAGACATCTCCGTAACGATCAACAAGACTCTATCAGGTTTGTCCATAACCGTGAAACCTACGAGAACCTAGTGTTCTGATACCATGTTGTCATGACCCATTTCCATAATAGGTCATGAAGGCGTCCAACACCATTGTTGGGCAAGCCAAGTGCGAAAATCATTTCTAACTTTTTTATTGTTGTTATTATTATTAAATTTAAGTGAAATAAATACTCCAAATGGATTCAAGCCGAAAGTGATAGATGATATAAGTAGCATAATAATACAACCCAAAAAGAAGTCTATTGATGTATGTGCCAGAACATGGTGTCACAAGCTACGGGTAGCTAGCAGAATTTACACCAAAAAGAATATCATACTATCCTACTGTCTGAATTAGGATAGACAGAAAACAAAAGTATAAAGGAAAGACTTCTTCAGCTGTAGGTCGGCATGGAGGAAAAACTGCTCACCGTAGAAGTCCCAAGTCCGCTCACGGGTGCGCACTAGAATGATAACCAGATCCATCTACCTCAGATCCTGTACATTTAAGTACAGAAGTGTAGTATAAGTACATAAACAATATGTACCCAGTAAGTATCCCGTCTAATCTCGAAGAAGTAGAGACGAGAGGTCGACTCGATACTTACCAAGGTCATGTAAAATGAGGAGAATTCATAATAAGCAGAAATAACTCAAATCATAAGGATTAGAAAGTATAAAAAATAATTCTTCTTGTAGATTTTCATCATGAGTGCCCATTTATATATTAAAAAAATTATGAGTCTAACCTACAATGGAATGCCAAATAAGTCATGCGCAGATAATCGTCGAGGAACGTATGGCCCGATCCAACATAAAAGTAAATTGTGCATTGCCGAGGGTCGAATGGCTCGAACCATAAATGCATCTATTACCCCGCTCATGAATCACCCGTGCGACGCGGTCAAACAAAAATAAGCTCATTGACAATCCACAACAACAATCAATATATATAAGGAGTGGCCATACATAGAAATGCTAATTATTCTCTTTTAAAGGACAAAACATGATAAGGGTCATTCTCTAATATCATTCTTCTTAATCAAAAGAGTTCATACGAATCCAAGATAATCAAACTGTACTAGAATATCACATATAGCATGCTTATGAGTCGTAAACTACCCGGACTTAGCATAATAGTTGCTACACACGGACTCTCGTCACCTAGTACGTACGTAGCCCCCGAATACAATGACAAATAATTCAATTATTATGCCTATGAGAACAATTCCCTCTTACAAGGTTAGAAAGGAGGCTCACCTTGCTCCAAAGCGCACTTCCAATATCAAAAACAAGCCCAAGCCCTCAATTCGGAGCCGAACGATCACAAACTAGTTAAGTAAAGTAAGAACTAGTTAATAAAGGCTTACAAGGTAGAATTCTAACTATTTAAGTAATTTCCAAACATTTTCACAAATTTCCTAAATTCCGACCCCGAGACCACGTGCCCGAATTCCGAGATTTTTCGAAAAACGTTATTCTCTATAACCTAAGGATCAATAATATATGATTTCTACTTCATTTCATAGCAAATTTCATGGTTAAATCTTAGATTTATTAAAACCCTAGGCCTAGCTCTAACCATTTTATTTTACTTAGTTTTTAGTGTTGAATCTACCTAATGTACGTGTATTTAAACTAAGGATGAGTGGATATTACTTACCTCACAATGCTATGTTGAAATTCTCTCTTTGGAAGCCCCTAAATCGCCCAAGTGTAGAGTAGTAATGAAATAAATGGCCTTTGTGTTCGAATTTAATGAACTCACTGCCCAGCGATTTTCGCATCTGCGGTTCTGGGGACCGCAGATGTGGTCCCGCACCTGATAAAGGAGGACCGCATTTGCGGAATTGGGCAAAAGTGGCTGGACCGCATCTGCTGTCGGGGGCCCGCTTCTGCGGCTTTCCAACCGCATATGCGGTTTCCCCTATCATGGCCACTGGCCGCTTTTGCGAAGGGTGGACCGCATCTGCGGCCCTAGAACCACTGATGCGGTTATGACAGAAGCAGCACCCTTCAGCTATTCTCCAACTTTCCCACTTCGCTCGAGCCTCGTTCGATTGACGCTCCAGGATCCCACGCCCCGCCCGAACATACCGACATGTCTGAAATCACGAGGCGGACCTACCCAAACTCTCGGAACACTCAAAACAACGCTAAATCTAGAAATCACCCCTTAAAACCAAATGAATCAAACTAATGAACTTCAAGTTCATAATTCTCCTCTAACGGGCCAAACTGCCCTTATACTACTCGGATTGACACCAAATTTTACGGATAAGTCTTAAACGATATTACGGACCTGTACCAAGCTTCGGAACCAAACCCCGAGCCCGATACCTAGGAAATCAATGAATACTTAGTTTTTCTAATTTTTTGAAACTTCAATTTAACAATTTTAAATAAAAATTCATTACTCGGTCTAGGGACCTCGAAATTCGATTCCGAACATACGCCCAGGTCTCATATTTTCCCACGGACCCTCCGGGACCGTTAAATCACGAATCCGTGTTTATTTTTCCAAAAAGATGATCGAAGTCAAACTTGGTCTTTTAAGAGAATCCTAAAGAAACAATTGGACATATTTCACTCAAAACTCTTCCAACTCCCGAACCAACCATCCCCACAAGTTATAAATTAGCTAAAGCAAGCGCGGGAGGTTTTTTTAAGAGAACGGGGTTCAAAAAGGCAAAACGACCAGTTGGGTCATTACAGAGGCTAGGGCCAAACTTTAGATTAACCTGTGCAATTATATAATATACGACAGAAAATAAACAGGAATAAGCAGTTTAAATGGGAGGGGGTACATGCTTCGGGGAACATATCAAATACAGCAGAAACTTAAGAGAAACATGAAAGGACAATTCAAAATATACAACAATACGATAATATTAATGTTGCGGCGCGCAACTCGATCCATTATCATTTAACACTGTTGCAACGTGTAACCCGATCCATCTATATAACTGTTGCGGCGTACAACCTGATCCAATATAATATTTGTTACGGCATGCAACCCGATCCATATATAGCATTGCCGCGGCATGCAACCCGACCCTATATATATATAATATCAGCAACAACCATACCATGTATCCCGGCAAGGGATCATCAATAACTACTTTATCCCAGCAAGGCATTCAACAATAAAAATAAACATATCCCGGCAAGGGAGAATCAGCTATATCCAATCTTAACTCAACTTCTACTCATCTCAGATAACACCAATACCCAATCATAAGTACTTTCCACGAAAAACAAACTCAATCCTTGCTCAATATCGAGAATCATCAATGAAGGCGTTCGTAGTATCATTTAAGAACATAACAATTCGCAATTTATGACTCACGATCATGCTCGACACCAATGTATAGATACTTGTCATTATGACTATACATCCTACTCAGCACGAAGCAAATAGCAAATAGGACACAACTCCTAATCCCTCAAGCAAGGTTAGACCGAACACTTACCTCAAACTTCCACGACCAACTCAATCCTAAAAAACTGCCTTTCCTTTCGAATTTCGCTCCAACACAATTGTATCTATACATAATCGACTTAATAACATCAATAAATGCTAAACAATCCAATTCCAATGCTTAATTATAGCTTTTTAATCATTCTTCCCAAAAAGTCAAAAATTGACCCCGTGCCCGCTTGGTCGAAACATGAGGTTCGGACTAAAATCCAACCACCGATTCACCCACGAGCCCAAATATATAATTTATTTAAAAATTCGACCCCAAAACGAGGTCTAAAGTATAAGTATATAAAAAGCTCTAACTCTACCCAAATACTTAATTTTCTACCCTTAATCACATGATTTAAGCCTAGAAATATGATGTTTGTTATTGGAAATTGAAGAAAACGAGTCTAAGATTACATACCTATGAATTGGTGGTGAAATCCCTTCTCAAAAATCGCCCAAATTGGAGTTGAAATGAAGTTATGAATTTTTCTGAAAATCCCATAATGCTACTGTTTCTGGTCTTTTAAATTAACTGGGCAAAAATACTCATCGCGTTTGCGACAGGCCCTTCACGTTCGCGATGGGTTAGGCCTGATAAGCCTTTGCGTTCGCGGAAGACGGCTCACGTTCGCGCAAGAGAAACTCCTCGAGCCTCGCGTTCACATCCAATGGGTTGCGTTCTCGTAGGTAAAATGCCCCATCCCTGCCCAGGCTAAATTTGCCTTCGCGTTCGTGTGGTCAGGACCGCGTTCGTGTGGTCAGAACCGCGTTCGTGAAGGCGTGACCCCCTAATGCCTCGCGTTCACGACCTGGGCTATTCGCGTAGAAGGAATTTTCTTCAGCAAAAATAAACACATCGCGTTCGCGAGGGTTCTCCCGCGAACGCGAAGAAGGAAATCTCAGAATCACAACCGCTGAAAACCTACAACTTTTCTTAAGTCCAAAACCTCCTGAAACACATCCGAAACACACCCAAGCCCTCGAGGCTCCTACAGAAACATACGTACTAACTCAATGACATCATACTAACTTATCTGTGCGATCAAATCGCCAAAATAACCTCAATAACGAATTAAACCTCAAAATCAAAGAATTTTTCAAACTTCTTAAAACATCAATTTTTTTACAATTTAGGTCTGAATCACGTCAAATGACATCCCTTATTTTTTTTTTTTACCAAATTCCACAAAAACGTCTTAAATCATATATAAGAACTATACCGGGCGTTGGAACCAAAATACGGGCCCGATACCATCATGCTCTAATCAAATTTCATTTCAAATTCCTTTAAACAATTTCAGAAAACAATTTTCTTTAAAAATTTATTTCTCGGGCTTGGGACCTCGGAATTCGATTCTGGGCATACGCCCAAGTCCCATATTTTCCTACGGACCCTCCGGGACCGTCAAATTTCTGGTCCGGGTCCGTTTGCCCAAAACATTGGCTGAAGTCAAATTATTTCATTTTATAGTCAAAATTTATTATTTTCATAGATTTTCTCATTTAGGCTTTCCGGCTACGCGCCCAGACTATGCACGTAAATCGAGGTGACGCTAGATGAGGTTTTCAAGGCCTCAAAAACATAGAATTTAATTTAAAAGCAAGTGATGACCTTTTGGGTCGAACGGACAGAAGACGGAAGTACTTGAGTCGGGAAAAAGATGGGGATAACGGCTTCGCATATTGGACTTGGACTCCCAGGTCGATGCCTCAGGAGGTTGACCTTTCTACTAAACACGAACAGAAGGAAAACTCTTCGATCTCAACTGACGAACCTTTAGATCTAGAATAGCTACCGGCTCCTCCTCATAAGACAAGTCCTTGTCCAACTGGACAGTGATGAAATCTAACACGTGGGATGGATCGCCGTGATACTTCTGAAGCATGGACACATGAAACACTGGATGCATGGCCGATAAGCTCGGCGGAAATGCAAGTCTATAAGCCACCTCCCCCACTCGATCAAGAATCTCAAATGCACCAATGAACCTAGGACTAAGCTTGCCCTTATTCCCAAATCTCATCATGCCCTTCATAGGCGACACTCGAAGCAATAACCGTTCAATGACCATGAAAGCCAAATCGCGAACCTTGCGGTCGGCATAACTCTTTTGCCTGGACTGAGCTGTACGAAGCCTATCCTGAATAATCCTGACCTTGTCTAAGGCATCCTGAACCAGATCCGTACCCAACAACTGAGCCTCTCTCGGATCAAACCATCTAACCGGAGATCGACACCGTCTACCATATAAAGCCTCATAAGGAGCCATCTGGATACTTGACCGGTAGCTATTATTGTAGGCAAATCCGCTAAAGGCAAAAACTGATCCCACGAGCCTCCAAAGTCAATGACACAGGCTCGGAGCATATCCTCCAAAATCTGAATAGTCCGCTCGGACTGCCCGGCCATCTAGGGATGAAACGTTGTGCTCAACTCAACCCCTGTGCCCAACTCTCGCTGAACTGCTCTCTAGTAATGTGAGGTAAACTGCGTACCTCGGTCCGAAATAATAGACACGGACACACCATAAAGACGAACAATCTCCCGGATATAGATCTCAGCTTACCTCTTAGAAGAATAGGAGACTGCCACATGAATGAAATATGCTGACTTGGTCAGCCTATCAACAATGACCGATACTGCATCGAACATCTTCCGAGTCTGCGGAAGTCCAACAACGAAATACATAGTAATCCGCTCCCACTTCCACTCGGGAAGCTCAATCCTCTGAAATGAACCACCGGGCCTCTAATTCTCGTACTTAACCTACTGACAATTCAAACACTGAGCCATATATGGAATGATATCTTTCTTCATTCTCTGCCACCAATAATGATACCGCAAATCCTGATACATCTTCGCGGCGCCCGGATGAATAGAGTACCGGGAGCTGTGGGCCTCCTCTAAAATCAATTCTTGAAGTCCATCCACATTAGGCACACAAACTCGACCCTGCAATCTCAAGACTCTATCATCACCTAAGGCAACCTGCTTGGCACCTCCGTGTTGTACCGTGTTTCTAAGGACACACAAATTAGGATGATCATACTGCCGATCACGGATATGCTCTAATAAGGAAGAACGAGCAACCGTGCAGGCTAACACACGACTGGGCTCTGAAACATCCTACCTCATGAACTGATTGGCCAAGGCCTAAACATCCAAAGAAAACGGTCTCTCACCGACCGAAATATAAGCGAGACTGCCCATACTGGTTGACTTCCTACTCAAAGCATCGGCCACCACATTGGCCTTTCCCGGATGATATAAGATGGTGATATCATAGTCTTTCAACAACTCCAACCACCTCCACTACCTCAAATTCAACTCTTTTTGCTTGAACAAATACTGAAGACTCTTGTGATCTGTAAACACCTCACATGCCACGCCATACAGATAGTGCCTCCAAATCTTCAATGCGTGAACAATGGCTGCCAACTCCAAATCATGAATTGGATAGTTCTTCTCATGAATCTTCAACTTTCGCGAAGCATAAGCAATGGCCTTGCCATCCTGCATCAACACTGCACCAAGTCTAATACGAGATACATCACAATATGCAGTATAAGGCCTTTAACCTATAGGAAAAACCAACACCGGTACCATAGTCAAAGCTATCTTGAGCTTCTAAAAGCTTGCCTCACACTCATTTGACCATCTGAACTGGGCACCCTTCTGGGTCAGCCAGGTCATCAGGGCTGCGATAGATGAAAACCCCTTCACGAACCGACGATAGTAGCCTGCTAATCCCAAGAAACTACGAATATCTGTCGTTGATGCTGGCCTAGGCCAGTTCTTGACTGCCTCGATCTTCTTCAGATCCACCTGAATACCCTCTGCTGATACAACATGGCCCAGAAATGCAACTGAACTCAATCAGAACTCACACTTCGAGAACTTAACATATGACTGACTATCCCTTAGAGTCTGAAGAACCACTCTAAAGTGCTGCTCGTGCTCCTCCTGGCTGTGGGAATATATCAATATATCATCAATGAAGACTATCACGAACGAATCCAGATAAGGCCTGAACACTCGGTTCATCAAATCCATAAAAGCTACTGGGGCATTTGTCAACCCGAATGGCATCACGAAGACTCAAAATGGCCATACTGAGTGTGAAAAGCTATCTTAGGGACATCAGATGCCCTAATCCTCAACTGATGGTAGCCAGATCTCAAGTCAATCTTGGAAAATACGTTGACACCCTGAAGTTGATCGAATATTTCATCAATCCTTGGTAGCGGATACTTATTCTTAATTGTAACCTTGTTCAATTGCCGGTAATCAATACACATTCTCATTGACCCATCTTTCTTTTTAACAAACAACACTAGCGCACCCCAAGGCGAAACAATAGGTCTAATGAAACCCTTCTCAAGCAAGTCTTGCAACTGCTCCTTTAACTCTTTCAACTCAGGCGGACCCATATGATACAGCGGGATAGAAATGGGCTGAGTGCCCAGAGCCAAATCAATGCAAAAGTCAATATCCCTATCGGGTGGCATACTCGGTAGTTCTGAAGGAAATACCTCAGAAAACTCCCGAACATCGGGCACAAAATCAAAAGAAGGGACCTCAGTGCTAGAATCGCGAACATAAGCCAAATAGGACAAACACCCCTTCTCGACCATACGCCAAGCCTTTACATGCGAGATAACACTACGAGTAGAATGACAGGAGTCCATCTCCACTCTAAATAAGGCAAACCCGGTAAGGCTAAGGTCATAGTCCTGGCATAACAGTCTGAGATAGCGTGGTAAGGTGATAACCAGTCCATCCCCAATATAACATCGAAATCAACCATGTCCAAAAGCAATAAATATACACTAGTCTCAAGACCTCCAATCACCATAATACAAGAGTGATGGACTCGATCTACCACAATAGAATCACCTACCGGTGTAGACATATAAATAGGAACACTCAATGAATCACTAGGCATGACCAGATACGGTGCAAAGTAAGATGACACATACGAGTATGTAGACCTTGGATCAAATAACACTGAAGCATCTCTATCACAAACCAGAATAGTACATGTGATAACCGCATCTGAAGCCTTAACCTCGGGCCTGGCTGGAAGAGCATAACCTCGGGGCTGGGCCCTACCACCCTGGGCTACATCTCTGAGATGGCATGCAGCTGGTTGGCCTCCACCTCTAGGAGTCTGAGCTCCACCTCTAAATCCTCTACCTCCACCTCTAGCACCTCTATGCCCCACCTCTAGCTGACTGGGCAGGCCGGGGAACACCTGGTGCCTCAACCATAGCACGGGAACCCTGCTGCTGCGACTGAGTACCCACCAATCTCGGACAAGCCCTCTTTATATGACCATGCTCACCACACTCATAGCATCCCCCTGAGTACTGTGGCTGAGGAAATTGAGACTGTCCCTGGCGACCTGAATAACCATCCCAAAAACTCTGGAGCGGCGGCGCACTAATAAGAGCTGGTGGTGCACTGTAGGACTGATGATCAGAATGCTGCATATGAGAACCACAGCCACCTGAAGCGCCGCAAGAAACTTGGAATACTGATTGAAAAGGCCTAGAAGGATGGCCTCTACCATATGAATCTCTACCTCCAAACGAGGTACCACTGAATCTACCTGAATGACGGGGTCTTTTATATTCCCCATGACCACCCCCTACGATAGTACCATCTCAACTCACCGGGCCATATTGGCGGCCTTCTGGAAGGATATCTCACTCCCAGTCTCTCTAGCCATCTAGAGACGAATCGGCTGAATGAGTACATCAATGAACCGTCTCCCTCTCTCCCTCTCAGTGGGAAGTATGATAAGAGCATGGAGAGCCAAATCGATAAATCTAGTCCCGTATTGGGTGACAATCATGGATCCCTGCTGGAGGCACTCAAACTGCCTCTGATAGGCCTTTCGTTGTGTGATAGGGAGAAACTTCTCAAGAATAGCTGTGTTAACTGCTCCCAGGTCAAGTCTAGCAATACTGCTGGTCTAGCTAAGCAATAATCTCTCCATCAAGTCTTGGCAGATCCAGACAAGCAAAATGTGGCAAAATCAACCCCATTGGTCTCAACTATCCCTATCTTCTAAAGAACCTCGTGACTGCTATCTAGATAATCATGGGGATCCTCAGTAGATGCACCGCTGAAAGTAGTAGTGAAGAGCTTGGTGAACCTATCCAATCTCCACAAAGCATCAGCAGACATGGCTGCACCATTTCTGGTCTGAACTACCACACCCGACTAAACTGCTTCAACTGGCTGAGCTGCCGGAGTCTAAAACTGGGAGCTACCTGCTCCGGAGTGCGAGTAGAAGGAGTCTGGGCTCCTCCTCAAACTTGAGAGACAGCTGGTGCTACAGGAAGTAAACCTATCCTGGTGACACTTTCCATAAGGCCCACTAGATGGACCAAAGCATCCTGAAGAACTAGGGTAGCAATAAACCCCTCTGGGACCTGAGTTGGGCCCACCGAAATTGCTGGGGCCAGAATCTCTTTATCAAAGTCAACCTGAGGCTCCGCTACGGGTGCTGCTGCCCTGGGCTGAGCTCTGCCCCTGCCTCGACCTCTAGCACGGCCTCGCCCTCTACCCCTCGTGGGAGATGCTGCTGGGGGCTCAGGCTGCTGATCGATAGATGAGGAAGTGTGTGTTCTCTCCATCTGCGAAATAACAGAGTAGAAATTTAATTAGCATTAAGAAACCAAACCGTACGACAAGAGAGAACAAATGTGAAGTTTTCCTAACTCTGTAGCCTTTGAGGGATAAACACAGATGTCTCCGTACCGATCCCTCGGACTCTACTAAGCTTGTCCGTGAATTGTGAGACCTATGTAACCTAGTGCTCTGATACCAACTTGTCACGACCCGAATTTCCTACCCTCAGGAGCCGTGATGACGTCGACTCGTAGAAGCTAGGCAAGCAACGAAATTTAAATTTTTAAACACTTTCATTATGATCCTTTTTAACAACTGGTAATAACAGGTGATCAATATTTAAATAATAGCGAAAGATGAGATTAAACGGGAGACTTAGACTAATATAATACCAAAATAAATATGAAAATGCTAACATATGTCTCTACCCCCAAACTAGTGTCACAATATTCGCGGACTGTCTATGAATACTCATACAGATGTCTGAAGAAAAGAAAAATGGTCTGTCTCGGATACAAATGAAAACAAAACATATAAGTAGATAGAAGAGACGTCGGGCCTGCGAACGCCTGCAGGACTACCTCGGGATCTCTGTGGACTGAAGGTGGATCCCCAAGAGCTACTTTCCTAGTGCTGCTCCGGTATCTGCACAGAGTGCAGACCGTAGCATCAGCACAACCGATCCCATGTGCTGGTAAGTGTCTAGCCTAACCCCGGTGAGGTAGTGACGAGGCTAGGACCATTTTCCAGATAAACCTGTGCAATTATATAATATACGACGGAAAATAAACAGGAATAAGCAATTTAAATGGGAGGGGGTACATGCTTCGGGGAATATATCAAATCCAGCAGAAACTTAAGAGTAACATGAAATGACAGTTCAAAATCTACAACAATACAATAATATTACTGTTGCGGCATGCAACCTGATCCCTTATCATTTAACACTACTGCAGCGTGCAACCCGATCCATATATAATAAGCGTGCAACCCGATCCATATATAGCATACCAAGTATCCTGGCAAGGGATCATCAATAACTACACTATCCCGGCAAGGATTCAACAGTAAAAATAAACACTTTCCCGTGAGGGAGAATCAATATCCAATCTTAACTCAACTTCTACTCATCTCAGATAACACCGATACCCAATCATAAGTACTCTCCATGAAAAACAAATTCAATCCTTGCTCAATATTGAGAATCATCAATTAAAGCATTAGTAGTATCATTTAAGAACATAACAATTCGCAATTTAAGACTCACGGTCATGTTCGACACCAACGTATAGATACTCATCACCATGCCTATATGTCGTACTCAACAAGAAGCAAATAGCAAATAGGACACAACTCCTAATCCGTCAAGCTAAGGTTAGACTGGATGTCGCACCTCCTTTTTCCTCAAGGAAAGGAAAGAAAGGAGTTTTTCCAATTTAAGTGGTATTATTTGAAAAGGGAATAATTTATTTTAATTTAAAGAGTCGCCACTTGTAATAAATATTTGCGGTGTCCCAAGTCACCATTTATTTTAAAATCTCAATTCAAGAAAATTGACACTGATTAAGTCTGTGAAACACAGAAGACTAGATAAGGAATTCTGTTAACCCAGGAGAAGGTGTGAGGCACTCTCGAGTTCCATGGTGCTAGCACGGTCACTTTAAAAAATTATACTTTGCTTAATTAATTCTAGATATTTTGTATTCTAGAGAAATTTATGCACTTTTGCCTTAAAACAGCTTTTAATTGCTTAATTGTTTGTGATTATAGAACGAATCACGCATATGTGTATTCTTTTTATTTGGTGTGTCAGGAATCATGTCACGCGTATGTGTACATAATTAATTAACATTTTATTTTGAAGATTGTTTTGTCAAAGTTGTGCGAATGCATTTTGCCTTTAATTTTGAAATCATAACTATATCACGGGAACATGTACATAATTATGATTATTGATTGATTAATGCGCGCCTAAAGCATACTAAAGATTTATGAGTTATTTTTAAACTAATTTGAGATTTATTGTGAAGGCCATATTTTATGGGTGTAGAATGGTGGAAAAAGTGTATGACTTTATTTGCTAGAATTATTAAGAAGTTACTTTAAATTATTTATAACTCAATAAGTTCTTACTATTTTATCCTAGAGATTTATCAAAATCAATTGTAGATAAAACACAAGAAAATAAAAAAAAAAGTTAAAAAAAAAAGAATGTCTAGTAGACAAATACATAACAAAATAATTAATTAAAAATATCATCTAAAGCATATTTGTACTAAAACAGTAAATGTTAGAACAAATCTTTCGTAACTTAATGTAATCATATACCGATTTCAACTTAAGACAACTAGACGTTCCAATCACGGTTCTAGCATGAAATGAATTCTAAAATCCATAAGCTAACTGCTAAAACTAGAATAAGAAAGAGACTCCAGGTCTGCGGACGCGGCAGATGTACCTCAAAATCTCTGCTAGATCTCTCCTCCTCGAGGATGATACGTCTGGGCAGAGCTACCTGGATCTGCACATGAAAAACATGCACAGAGAGGGTATGAGTACACCACAACGGGACTCAGTAAGTGCCAAGCCTAACCTCGGTTGGGTAGTGATGAGGAAGGTCAGGGCCCTACTGAGTTAAACATAATACATGATAAGATAAGGAAAAACAGTATAGATAAAGTCTACAGCGAGAATCTGAACAGGATAAATAAGGGAAGCAGTAATAGGAAACAGAAACAAAAAAAATATAAGGAATACTACTCACAACAGGAAATAATAGTCGGGGATCTCTCTTGGTATCCCCAGGATCTCTTGGTATCCTCAATATATACATAATGGATCTCTTGGTATCCCGAGGATCTCTTGGTATCCTCATCATATACACGAGGAATTGCTTGGTATCCGAGGATCTCTTGGTATACTCAAAACTTACAATTACATGTGCTAGGGATCTCTTGGTATCTTGCACCTCAGTGCAGAACATAGCAAGTACAGGGGGATCTCCCAGGATGCCGTCCCGTAGTCCCAATTTAAAACACACAATAACCGCCCAAAACATTAGGATAAATGCTAAACTCAGAACAAGTAATAGAAAATCCTACCTAACATGCTTCACGTAGTACAACCAGGACAATATAAGCACTTAAGCAAATAAGTCAAATAAATATGCTTCTCTAAACTAGCATAGAATAACTCGCAATTCAAAATAAACAGATAAGCAAGAAAAACTCAATTTAAATACTCCAAGTAAAAATGGATTTCCAACAATTAGCTTAAGTACGCGCTCGTCACCTCATGTACAAGGAATTCAATTACCAAATATTATATCCTAAGGGGAAAGGTCTCCCACACAAGGTTAGACAAGCCACTTACCTCGAACCGGTACGAAATCAACTAGAAACCATGCTCTTGCCATGAGTATCCGACTTCAAATGGCCCAAATCTATTCAATTTTATCACGTATCATAAATAACATCTCAAGAAATTGATTCTACTATTTAGTTTAAAGCTAATACGCGAATTTAGGTAAAATGACCAAAACGCCCTTCAGGACAACGTCTCGGAACCGGAAAATTTTTACATTTTCAGAACCCTCGTACTCTCACGAGTCTAACCATATAAAAATCTCCCAAATCGGAGGTCAAACATCTACTCAAAACTCAAGAGTTTGGTCTAAGGAGTTTTCCCCATTTTTCATTCAAAAATCCGAAATTAAGGATGAATTCATGATTAGATTAGTATGTTTTAAGTATAAAAGAGTAGAGAATCGTTACCCAATCAATGCCCTCAAAAACCCCTCGAAATTGCTCCCAAATCCGTGTTCCCAAGATTGTATTTTGATAATAATGGCTAACCCTCGTTTTTGAAATGTTAAATACTGTCCAGACATTTAATGCATCCTTAACACGGAGGTAAGCTCGCGTTCACGTAGACGAAAATTGGAAGATGCCAAAATTGCCCTTTGCGATCCCGATGGGTAGAATGTGAACACGAAGGCCTGGCGACATGAAGCTTCGCCAACGTGACGGCTGTAATGCGAATGCGATGAAGGAAAATGTTGAAGTTCAGGAGCTGCTCTATGCGAACACAAAGCAGCGTACGCGAACGTAATGGGAAAATAGGTGAGGCTTCACGAAATCGGGAGGGGTATGCGAGCGCATATAAGGAACTGCCTTCCACCCCTCCAGGACTACACTACGCGAACGCGTGAGAGGGGCCGCAAACGCGAATAAGAAGTAAGTCAATGCTACATGAACGCGATGGGAGGGTCACGAACGCGAAGAAGGAACTGGGACTTGCAACTGTTAAAGGACTTTTCTGCAATATTTATAACTCCAAAATGCTCCGTTGAGCATCCGAAACACGTCCCGAGGCCCTCGGGACCTCGACCAAACCTATGAACATATCGCATAACATCATTCAAACTTGCACCAATCCTTAAACCTCCTAAAACAACGCCAGAAACTCGAATTAAACAAGGATTTGAGCCTAAGAACTTCAAATTTCATCAAAACACGCTTTCAATCAAAAACCTAACTAAAACACGTCCGAATGACCTGAAATTTTTCACACACATTGTTGCGACAAAACTACTCATGCAAGTACATGTGATCGTCAAGTAATAAAGTAGTGAGTAGAGTATCGTTCCCATAAAGATTTGTGATTAATTGTTGACTGATTCAAACTCAATTAACTTATCTATCCAAGAGGTTTTTCACAAAATAGAGATATAACTAATTTACTACGTAAACTATCAAGAAATAATTTAACTAGAGCAATTAACCAACCAACCAGCAATTTCGAGTAACAAACAGTAGGAGAAGATATTCCAGGGTCATGGGCTAACTGACAATCGTGTTGTGTTCTTGGCTTAAAATGACTAATTTATTTATCTGGATTGTTGATTGACAGGGTTAATATTGCTCACAAGAATATGTCGAGTTCTTACTCGCCTATTCAAGTTAACTCAATGCCTATATGTCTATGGAATTAAGATTAACAAAAATGCATTTACAATTTCTGTATTTTAACGACGCAAGGCAATTGGGTATATGTCTATCCGAATTGCTAATCCGTTCCCCGATGCCTGAGTTCAAGAACTTGCTCTATTTAATTCTATATGCAATCTAAAGTTCCCACTTTCGATTTCAACTAACGATTCGTAGATAGTATTTCACTGTTAGCTACTCAACAAGATAATTAAAAGCAGAATTAAAAAAATAACCCAATATAATAAACCAACTTTGTCAAATTAAACTTCAAACAACAACATTCATGTTTCACCCATAATCCTAGAACAATGGTTTTTAGCCACTCGTAGTAGTGTTCATCACAATAAGGTTCAATTTCATCACAAATAGCAAAAACAAAGGAAAGAAAAGAAGAACTTGATGGTCAAACCTCCTCCTTGCCTCTTGCCTCTCTATTTCTTGCACTAGACTATGAAAACCTTGATAAATAATCCTTGGGCGAGATTGACTTTATATAGGTTAAGTGGGATTTCCTCCAGATTTCCAATTATACCTTGAACAAGTCTTTCCGGAACTTGGACTAGCGTGGTCGCGCACCTGGGCGCGCATCTGGTCATGCTAGTTGGCTGACTTTCTATAATGGACGCGCTAAAAGTAGCGCGAGCGCGCATCTGAGCGCGCTAGCCCAGTCCCTTATTTACTTTATTCTTTTCCTCGTCTTCGTACATACTCAGCTCCGAGGGGTCGTTCTTGCTCTAAAATAGTTCCAATCACCTCTTTAAGGCATCGCATAAGCTCTTCATCCTGCAATATGTACAATTCACAATTAGAGCCCATTTTTAATCAATTAACCATACTATGACATTGGAACATA